>WNGS01021324.1:11127063-11139744 GCA_020271785.1 Procambarus virginalis
ATATTTTGGACAAGTTCCACATAATTCATTTCCATTTAGTAAAATCTGAAAATTCCGTTATTAAAAAACACATCTAGCCTGTTCCACACATCTTTCTTATAGCCCAGTTTCTTATTGAACAGAGTGTGATAATTTGAAAACTGATCATTTCGATTAAACAAGTGTCAACCGAAGCATTAACACCGTTGACATGAAAGTTTGTCGTGGAAGGATGAAGAATGTCGAAGACTTCTCCAAGGTTTTAAGAAGTTGGAATTCTTTTGACGTGGTGGTAGAAGTCGAACAAGTGTCAGGACAGTTGTAAGAATATGATATTTGACTCCTGGTCGCTAGGCTGACGTGGAGACGACCTGCCGGCTTGGTTGACATCTGCACCACACAAGGCGAACTTCGACTTTTAATGTACAATTCCAATTTATCATCGATGTGTCGAATGTAAGTTTCTGTCTGGAACGTGGATCCGAAGGCGTCAATGGGCCAGCGTGTCGTCACGGGGACGTCATGATGACAAATTCCAGAGTTGTGAGTGACAGAGATGTGATGGTGATCAGCCTTAAGTCTCATACACCATATGAGCGATGTATGATGGTTTATGAAGCGTAGTCGAAGGTCCAGTTGGTAGTGAAGGGGCGGAAACTGAGGAGTGTGGGCATGTGGTCCAGACAGGTTCTGTGATGTAGACCTGGCAGGGCAGAGCCTTGTCCAAGGCTCCGCTGAGGGCCAGGCCGGACCACCACACCACCACAAACAACTCTGCCACACGAGGATGAAACATTATCAAAACACTGTGCTCACGGCCTTGTCTGCACAGTACTGAAGGGTCAATAATTTTCCATACTCTATATATAGTCTGAATCATCTTTGAAGATATGAGCAGATCTGTTTTCCTAAGGAGAATAATTCTTCTTCTACCAATTACATCTCAGTACGTGAATCGAGATTTCAATACGTCACTGGAAGACTTCAAAGATCAGTATAGTTTTATCATTTCATTAACCAATAGCACGTCTTCCCCTCTGCCTTAAGTCCACCAATCAGCTTTCTGATATTTACAGGACTCCTCCCACCTCGGGTTTAATGCTTCATAAATCTTGTCGTATCTGATTCGTGATTCTTTATTGATCTTCTCGAAGTGTTGTCATAATTTGCTCATTTTTGCTGGTTTTCATAGTGGGAAACGTATTAATATCATTCGAGACAAAGTTCCACTAGGCATGTGTGTGAGAAGTCAGTACGTTCACAGTCATGTTACTGCCTATGCATGTAAAATTATTTTGAGTGGATACAAAAGCCCAAATCTGGCGCACTAAAAATCCCAATGGCTCGCAAAACTGTCGTGATGTCCCGTTTTCTATCCGTGGTCCCTCGGTTACCTAGGTTCAGGCAATTTAGTACTTCAATTAGTGACGTTGTGATCGCTTGAGAGGTAATAGTGCCTTACGGGCTCACCATAGCCCGTGCTACTTGGAACTTTGTTCCAGGTAGCGAATCTTTAACAACAACAACAGTTTGAGAGGACGGGCTGAACGAATAACTATTTCGTTTTACTTTCGGCATTTATACACACTACTAGGCTTGTTTATGTCTACTTTAGTAAATTTAGGGAGTAGGTTAAGTTTGATAACGGTAATTAGGTTTAATACTTTTTACTGAATTAGTTTAGTTCCCGTCAACATAGGCTTACCACCTTGAAACAAAATGTGATTTCTGCATGCTGTTTAAAGGAACATTTGGCACTTAGCTAACCTAACGGGCCACATTTTATTAGACATAATAAAAGTAATAAATTTGTCAGGAATTTTGACCTTAACAATCTCACAGAGTGAAAGAAATAGTATACTATCTCTACTCTAAATCTGCAATCACTTAAACATTAATCAAAAACCCTTTCAATAAATAATAAAAAATATGGGTTCCCCATAGCCCGTGCTACTTGGAACTTCTTGTTCCAGGTAGCGAATCTTTAACAACTTAATAAAAAATATGCTAAGAATTGAAAAAGTAAAGACATGCTGCATACAGAGCTTCGTAGATATGATAGAGAAAAGTTGGCTCAGGAAGCTGCACACCAAATATTAAATTTTGAGAGGCTGAACCCATGAGCTGAAGCTAGATAATCCTAAGTACAATTAGGTGAGCGCAATTTTACTTTTACACACACACTCGGGCCTCGCGGCTGAATGGTCAGTGCTCGGGGGTCGTAGTTTAAGGGGCCCGGGTTCGATTCCCAGATGAGGCAGAAACAGCTAGGTGAACAGGGGCCCTGATGCCTCTGTTCACGTAGCAGTAAATAGATAACTGGGAGTTAGATAGCTGCTACGGGCGTATCTTGGGGGGGGGGGGTGAGAGAAATACATGTTGCGGCTATGATAGAGGAAATATTTCAAAGTCATCAGATTAGACAGCCAACAGGCAGAAAAGCCGGGTCCAAGAGCTAACAGCTTCAACCCTGCAGGAACAAACAGAAATATACACATACACTATACACAGTCCAAGAAAAAAATAAGATTCAGACAAATAAAAAAAATAAACAGCAGTCAAGAGTGTTGTAAATAATTGCCACAGACAACGAATAGTTGCTAACGTGAAACTACCGTTATATGAGGTGACAGCCCCAAGGGGTATCGAGCGGGTACCTACCTGCGCCTATATGAGGTGACTGAGCCCCAAAGGGGTACCGAGCGGGTACCTATCTGCGCCTATATGAGGTGACTGAGCCACAAAGGGGTACCGAGCGGGTACCTGCACCTACAAAACGCCAGCGCCAGAAAAAAAGAGAAAAATACCAGCGTTAATACACAGACAAATCACAATAACGTGATAAATCACTGAACAAATTTCACATAATGTTAAAGTTATGGCAGGAGCGAAGTTCAAGTCAAGTTCAAGTATGTTTATTGAGATACGCAAGAAATACATCTCAAAGGGATAGAGTAGCTTAGGCTATTTCTACCCCCTAGGAGCGAAGTCAACTTTCCTTAAACTCTCTTCATTTTTTTTTGCTATATTTGTCTGTCTCTCTCCTGGTTTTTTCACGCTATGATAAAATAATCGAGAAAAGTTTAGTGTTGAAATATAGAGTATTGTGAGTCTTTGGACTCTGCCTTATGAGCTATAACACTTTTAATCTCAAAAAAAAAAAAAAAAATCTGTTGATTGATTGACAGTTGAGAAGCGGGCCCAAAGAGCCAGACCTCAACCCCCGGAAGTACAACTAGGTGCTTCTAGTTGTGCTTCTAAACCACAGTAATTTAGATGGCACAACCTAGACAATATTTAAAAGAAACCTATTGTAACGAAATTCTCGCACTCTAACTGGGCGGAGTCATATCTAACCCAAGTTGTGATTGGCTGAAAGAACCATCGATGACCGTTATTGGTTGATCAAACTCTCCGTTGAATTTTATTCTGGCATAATGTTGTTCGTTGTATATTCATAAATTATATAGATTACAGATTATTGTAAAATCTTTGAGTGGTGTTTCAGTGGCATGAATGCCGGCCTTTGTGTTGCTGGTGTTCCTGCTGTTGTTTTTTAGATTCAGCTACTCGGAACAAAACGTTCCAAGTAGCACGGGCTATGGTGAGCCCGTAGTCGACTTACCTGGCACAGGAGAGAGGCTGTTTCTGTTGATTATGTTGCGTTTCTTTGCACTAGTGTTGAGTGCAGTGTTGTGGTGGTCCGATCTGGCCCTCAGCGGGGGTCATGGACCACCAGGCTGGTCTACCACTCAGAACCCGTCTGGACCACAGTCCTCAATGTCAGGCCCTTCACCTCCAACTGGACTCTCGATCTACACTTCAGGCACCATCCAGCCAGACTCGTATTATGCATGAGGCTTAAGGCCGACCGCCGCTACGTCTCTGTTACTCACACCTCCGGACTGTCATGACGGCGCCTTGTCAACCCGCTGGATCACCGACGCCTTCGGCTCAACTTTCCAAACAGACATTTACGTCCAACACAACGATAAGAAGCTGGAATTTTACACGAAAAGTCAAAATCCGGCAAATGTAATACACACCAGAAGCAACTTACCACAACACTTCCCTGTCAGCAGCCTGGCGACAAAAACACTAACATCACGTATTTACAATTGTGCTAAAGAGTGTTCGACTTTTACTACTGCAACTGAAGATCTTCACACGAACTTGGTGAAGTCCTCGAGTCTGTTCCTCCTGCCGCGACAAACTACCATGACAACGGTGTTTACAACGACAAGGTAAGACCTGTTTTAACAACACACTCCGTGAATCGATGGAACTTGAACTACACGGAAAGTTAGATACATGAACAGGCTGGATGTGATTTTTTAAGAAAGACTCTTACCGCGTTGTGCTAAACGATCACACACAATACAACACTCTCGCCAAAATATCTGTCATGAAATTTCACGTGTAAATGTATTCATTAAAGAAGACTTTACATGGAGCCTGAACTGCGACCCGCGTCAACTATGAACGGGACCATAAACAGTAACAGGATAATATAACGGGACCGATATAACGGGATAATATAACGGGACCGATATAACGGGATAATATAACGTGACCGATATAACGTGACCGATATAACGGGACCGATATAACGGGATAATAATACGGGACCGATATAACGGGACCGATTGACACCAAGTCAATCAAGAACACAGTAAGAACCTCACATGTGTTTTCCAATGCAACTGTTCCAGCTGACGTAACCACTGTGGCACCACTAACTCGTGCCATCAGTGCTGTTAACGTCACAACTAAGACTGCTGTTGTTAACGTCACAACTAAGACTACCATCCCCTCATGGTGGTATTCGAGTGGTTGCTGGTGTGGGGGGGGGGGGTTTGTGGTGGTATCCAGGCTTGAGATAAAACACATCTGCTTGTGATGTGTTTTACCGAAAGCTCTCCAAGCCAGGTTCATACCACCACCACCCCCTGTCTTCAGCTGTTATTGTACAAGTAGCAGCTTCAGGCGTCTTGATACTTCCACTGTGAATTGAGAAGAATATCAGGGGGAAATGCGCCGAACCGTTACGACTATATTGCACTAGGAAGGGATCAGGATAAAGATTTGGGATGGGACTGGAGGGGGGGAGAAGGAATGGTGCCCAATTGTCGGGGGATTGAATGCCAACCTGCTTGAAGCGCGACCGTCGCTCTACAACCCAAGTGGTTGGAAAGTTGGGCGTAAAATTGTGAGAGTTACACGCAGAAAAACAAGTTGAGAAATTGCGCCGTGAGCTGTAGGCGTTATATCATGGCTTATGAGACTCACAGTTTGTGAGTTGTGTTATGATCTTTGGTACGACTCTCACAGCTCTTAAGAGTTGTATTATGAGTTCATCATCAGGTATTTTCTCAACAGATGCCCAATAGAACCATTTTTTTTGCCAGACTTCGGACCTGCCGAAAAGTCACTTGTCGGTCTGATCAACAGAACCAATTACAAGATTACCAACCTCTCGAATAGAACCGATTACACGCCTACCAACCTCTCGAATAGAACCAATTACAAGCCTACCACCCTGCCATAACTACCAGTCACTTGCTTATCGGCCTGCCCAACATAACCAATCACAAACCCTCCACCATATGCAGGCGATGAGTCACAATAACGTGGCTAAAGTATGTTAACCAAACCACACACTAGAAGGTGAAGGGACGACGACGTTTCGGTCCGTCCTGGACCATTCTCAAGTCGATTGTGATGAAGTTGTTGTTGTTGTTGTTTAAGATTCGCTACTTAGAACAATAAGTTCCAGTAGCACGGGCTATGGTGAGCCCGTAAGTGGAGGCTCTTTGGAGCCATTATCTGTACCAGTAGCTGATACTAGAGATCTGGCGATGGATGGGGGTCTTCATGCTGGTTTTCAGCCTGGAGGGCTGGCTATACCAGTTATGGAGCTGGTGGGATTAGTGTCGACCTCTAGGTTTTCCGTTTTTTCTTTGCCTGCGACTTTGGCTGAGTAGTGCTGTCGTTGGAGTTTGGTGACGTGGCCTCCATGAGGAAGTCTTGAACCGTGTATTGTCGTATTTGTGATGCGGCGCTGGAGCTCCTACTATGATTTCCTCGTCTGAGGAGTCCGTAACCTCCGTAGTGGGTGTTTTTGTCTTTCGCCTCGCAGCCTTAGGTAGGCTTAGGTGTCGTTGATTGGTGGTTGTAGCTATTTCAGGAGCGCTGGTGGTGCTGTTATCGTTTGTAGACAGCAGCGCTAGCGCGGCTGCTGAGATGTGATGGTAGGAGTGTTGGGAGCTGGAGAAGGAATTACCTCTGTGTCGCCCGGGTCATGGGCGGTTCTGGAGTCGGTGTTGAAGTTGACCGCATGGTCGTCCTGGTGGTAGTCTCCGGAGTGGTAGAGGAGGCAGTGAGATTTACGCTAGTGGCTATGATGGGGGCCAGGCCATTGTCTATGTATAATGCGTTAGTTCACTAACAAAGCGCTGGTTGTCTGGTCCTGCAAGCCTTTCCGCTAGTTTAAGAAGACCAGGGATAATGCCTGCACGTGATGCAGGGGGCTGTGAAGGAGCCTGTGGGACCTTGGGTCCCCAATGAGAAGGCTGTGTCGCCTGCTGGGAGGAGCCACATGTTGGTAAGACCGGAAAGTCTTCTGGTCGATTAGTGAGAGCTAAGGTGGTGGGTTGAACGCTTGGGGCTCTGGTCGAGGAGGTAGAAAGGTTGTTTCTCTTGGCTTCAACCTGGGCCTTGATGCTTTCCTGTCTGCGGGGCAGCGGTAGGAGATTGCGGGGTGATTGCCATCACAGAGCAAGCAGCGATGGACTGTTGCCTTGCATATGGAGTAGTGATGGTCCAGTGCGCACAGGCTGCACCTCTGGACAGGGTGCTGACATTTGTTGGTCGGGTGGGGGAGCTCGTAGCACTTAAAGCACTGCTGGATCTCATGGTATCGTTCCTTTTTATTTGGCGGGGTGGTATTTTTAGGCCGAAGCAGTAGAATCCTTGTGTGGCAGCCTGGGTGGCCGCAGCTATGGTGGTGAACGTAATCTTCATTGATGTTTTGTCGGTGTTGCAGAACTCTAGGTTGAATACCGACAGGTTTGGATTTTCGTCCTCGATATTGTCCATGATATGATGTTGAGGTCGCTCAGCAATCCACTGGCTGGTCCTGCTGGTGAAAACAGTTCTTCCGGGCAGGAACTGACGTGGGAAGTGAGGATGTAGGTGGTGCTCTTTGCGAAGAATGGCATCGTTAGTGAGGAGTTTTTCTAGCTCCTCTTCACATGAAAAGAAGAGCACGATATCTTCACCTTTCTGACTAATGTCAGCGGGTTCGAGGCCAGTAACGTCTTTCAGGACCTTTAAAGTATTGCTTCTCCCGATAGCATGACCGTCAAGTGGAGTAGCTCTGACCTTAAGACGTTTAGGAGGAACGAGGAAGCCCATACGAGGAAGCTCCTATTATAACTACTGAATGAGAAGGAGATAGTAATAGGAAAAAGAAGAGGTTAGTAAGGGAACGTAAGAAAAAACAATGAACAGAAAAAAAAGAGAGAAAGAAAGGGAAAGAGAAAGAAAGATAAGTGGAAGGGTAGGCTTATGTTAGGTCACGTTTGTTAGAAAGATTAGAGCATTTGAATATATACTGTGAAAGGGAAGAGTCCACAGCAACAAAGCCAGGACTCAAGTTCATGTTGGGTACATTGTGTATTAGAGCCGATTCACAAGACGGCGTCTGTGTAGAGGCAGGAAAGATTATTTTGGAAGAAGACCAATCAATAAGATGATTGGAATCCCTCACATGACAGAAGAGAGCATTGTTAGTGTCTGCAGACTTAACACTTCTCTTGCAACATTAGAAGCAGGAGGAGCAGTGTGAACTACACTGCTCCCCTCAACCATAACTAACATAACTTATTACAAGTCCAACCAACCAACCTAAATGTTGGTTGGTTGGACTGAGTATACGCACACCTTATATGGTGTATACTTGCATGCTTAGACACTGGGTATACATCGATAAGTATACCCAGTTTGTCAGTGTATATACTAGGATTTGATTTGATTGTTGCCGCCGAAGGCGGCTAGTTTATTGTGCACCCCATACTCATCCTGTGAGCGGTAGCGCAAAATCATTACAGAGGGCACAAAAGGTCTTTATCAGACCTCATCTTAGATTATTTCATAAACAATTTCATCTATCCTTCATACCTTATAGTTACAATGTCAGCTAGTTACAGAGAAAGTGCTATTTCAAGAGCTACATATTTACAGTAAGTCATCATACATTAATGGTAGGTCTTATCGCTAATACATAATAGTTTGATCAATGGGGACATTACAGAGTCATAGGGGAGCTTCTGTTTATTATTAGTCCTCACAATACACTACTTGTTTCTGAATCTCATATGTCGTTCATCTACTGGAAGCGAAATGTGGATACAGTGCAAGGATTTCAGGTAATTTATCCATGGTAATAAGATAGGTTGCCATATCATACAGAGTGAGCTTAGATTTATCTCTAAATGGCTCAATTTTACTACAATCCAAGATATAGTGTTCGAGTGTGTGTCCCTGTCTTTGTCCACACACTTTACACTTTACTTCATCTAGATCCCTATACAAGCCGAACTGCCAGAGATACTTGTAGCCAAGTCTTATACGAGCTGTGACAACATCTGTTAGTCTACTGACTTTGTTACTTGCCCCATACACATGTTTTACTTCACACATTTCATTGTGATGAACAATGGACCTGCTAGTTCCAGTTTGCACAGTTCTACTTTCTTCAAATTCATCCAGGAGTTCTCGTCTAATGACATTTTAAGGGACCTATTTGATAACTCAAGATTCCGTTCAATACTGTCTTTATTTACTGCAGCCTTAGCAAGGGCGTCAACTTTGTCATGTTCCTGCAGGCCAATGTGAGAAGGAATCCACAACATTTTTATATTTACCCTCTTGCTAAGTATTCTTATATATCTACGTCTAGCTTCCAAGACAAGCACGTTATTACTTGATTGCAAACTGTTTATTGCTCGTAGTGAGGAAAGGGAGTCAGAAATAATTAAGCTGTCTACTTCAGTGTTGTCAATAATTTCGAGTGCTACCAGTATCGCTACCAACTCGGCTTGCATTGTGGACGCCCAGTTACTAATTCGGATATTCCTTTGAATTGTGCTGCCATCGGGCTGATGAGCAATAACAGCACTTCCTGCCCTCCCTGTAGCTGTATTGAGTGATCCGTCAGTGTATATGGTCTGTGCAATGTTGTTTTCAGCTTGTATATTGTGAATGTGTTCTATGGTGCTTAATTTAGCAGCAAGCTGAGCATGAGGGTTGTTTGTGATTAGTTTCTTGGTGGGGTATGCAGGGGTCAGGATGTCAAAAGGTACTATCTGCCAGGGTGGAAGGAAGTGCTGTACTCTTTCATCTGTATATACATCGTGCAGTCCCATCATTTTAATATGAGTGGCTGTTCTTTGAATCCATTTAGACTCGCTAGTTCCATTTCGTATGTGTTCTAACAGAGCAACTGACACAATGTTGTTTTTGTTATCACGCAGAAGCTTTAGTCCCATCATAAGATTAATTTCAAATATTCTATCTCTAATGCTAAGTATATTTGATTCTTTCCGCATGTTGAGAACTTTGGTAGTTATAGGACAACCAAGTATAATTCTGAGTGCTTCATTTTGCATTTTATCAAGTCTATCAGTACTTTTGCCATTTTGCAGGACCAAAACTGGTGCATGATAGTCTATCAGAGGCCTTATATACGCTAAATACATCATTCTTGCTATTCTAATATTAACACCATATTTCGGGCTGTACCCCACTACAGTTCTGAGAGCCTTGAGTCTGTCTCTACATTGTTGATGTAACTTATTGACTGCAGTTGAGGTACAAGGGACAGAGACACCAAGGTATTTGAGAGAAGAGACATAGTCTATTGGTATATTATCTATCTTGAGTTTTCGTGGTCCACTTTTGCGGTTGCCAATTTGTCTGTTAAATACCTTAGTTTTAGCAGCGTTGATTACAAGACCAAGGCTAGGAGTTTACATTAGTCCTGGAAGCAGTTAAGGATAATCATACTCTCTGGCTGGTTAGTAAGTTTAACGACCTCTGTAACCCCTCCCACGGATGATAAGCCTCGAAATCAACACGAAACCAAATCGAACAGCCCAACATAAAAACAACTTTAGAGATGCATTTCGAAAATGGGAAGTGAGTGAAGCACTGTTCGATTGAATATTCGAACGTTATCAGTTATGTGTAAATAGAAATATTTGTCAACAAACCAAAGCTCCCAGCCAACCTTCCCTAGGCTTACCTGTACATAAAATATCAATTCATTAAAGATAATATTAACATCAACAGCACAACCACAGTTTGATCAGAACAAGAGGGAGGACTGGCAACAGAAGTCTTGTCCATAAAGTCATATATGCAAGTATTTAGACTTTTATATACCTGCCTGCTGTTAATATTAAGGCTACACGAGGTTCAATTGAGCACGAGGTTCAGAGGTTCTACTGAGCTTGAGGATCCAGAGCATGAGGTTGAACTGAACGTGAGGTTCATAGGTTCCATCGAGCATGAGTTTCCATTGAGATTCAACGTTCAAAGGTTATAATGACCGAAGATATTCTACCCTTATACATAACCAGTTAAATTAGTTTTGAAGTTTTTCTGACAATATATTTTGTGACATATAATATAGGAAGTTGATGATAAGAGTCCAGAGATAACGACTCGGTGATCCTATCTATCTGGGACCGTCTATGATACCATTGATGTAAACAGGATGTTGATAGCATCCTCCAGAAAGAACATCCTCTTCCTGATTAGTTCATCTGCCTCCTCCTGATACTACCAGGACAGGATTCTTGACACACACACACATATATATATTATATATATATATATAATATATATATATATATATATATATATATATATATATATATATATATATATATTCCGATTTTCGCATCCTTAACAACACGTTAGATACAGAATCAAACTTTATCAATGGTTCACAATGATTCAACTTCATCAATGGTTCACATATCAATGGCGTGTAGCCAATAGATCTGCCTCTCTAAGAAAGAGTCGTGCAAGATGACTTCCTTCACGAGGCTCTACAGATGCTGGAGGATATATTCCCTAGCCAGGAGGTTAAGGGAGGCACCACTCCAACAACGAGGAGGCCTGGAATGGTCGAGGACCGGGCCGCGGAGCCCGAAACCATCTCGAGCAAGGTAAGGAAGGCACAACCAAGAGGTCTGTTATATTAGCAACAATCTGAACACTAGATGTAAAGATTATCAAGGGCAGTTTGCACACATTATATTACCAATATATATACGGGCTCGCCATAGCCCGTGCTACTTGGAACTTTTTGTTCCAGGTAGCGAATCTTTAACAACAACAGCAACCAATATATAGACAAGGGAAATAAAAGACAGCAAATTGGCGAGAATATATTACCGGCAACAGTGAGTTTAGAGCCCAGACATTTGTGATTAGTATAATATTGAGAACACTTTGCTACACAATGCTATCGAATACACTTTGCTTTAATAATTTGCCTGAATAATACACTTACACGTATTTTGGGTCTTTCCTTCACTTTCATTTAAACGCTATACGGTATTTCTACGTTTCTCCAGTGAATACACTGTCATACACATTGCAGAATACATCACTATGCACGATTTAAAGCACATACTGTATCCTCTTTGAGGAAATGAACATCACCGAGTACTCACCTGTTGTGCTTGCGGGGGTTGAGCTCTGGCTCTTTGGTCCCGCCTCTCAACCGTCAATGAACAGGTGTACAGGTTCCTGAGGCTCGGTTTTTACAAGACACACAGGTTCCGTGTGTCTTGTAAAGACACAAACACAAACCACAGTACAAGTGGTTCTATTTGGCCTGTGCCCGGCCCACCTGCGCCCGGTACCCACCCCCTTTCTCAATCCGTCTATTGCCTCTCACAGGTCGACCCCCTCACTCTCATAGGACCCTCCCCCCCCCCCCCACGTCCGATCACAGGACCCTCCCTCTTCACTATCACAGGGACACCTCTCCCTCACTGTCTCACAAGACACAAGTCACTTCCTAACACTTAGACGCGGGACAGGACGTCTTGACTCCACCTTGAATTCCTTGGCCCCCAAGGACCAGCTCCACGGCGAAGGCAATACTGGCCATCACTATTCCTTGAGTGGGAGTAAGAAAAGAAAAGTATAATTAGTATTTAGAAATAATATTTCAAGTTCAATATTTTAATTCAGTCACACGAACAAAACGTAAATAATGTCCAGGTCAAGAACCTCTCTAGAGCAAAAATTGGACCGTTAAAACACATGCTCCCGGACGCAGGTTCGAATCCTCGTCACGGCCCTTGTGGATTCGTTCCTTGGACCTTTAAACCTCGGGGTTCTTCTTGAATTTCGAAAAATAAAATGAGTCCCAGACAGCACCCTCCAACCCGAGGGGTTAATGGTAACGTTTATAGAAAATACTCTTGTATACATTCTCAAAAACACTAGAACATGTTGACCACATTCTCAGTCTTAACTCTTTTGGGACATGCTAGATACGGTACCCTGAGCCTATGCAGGATTTTCAAAATATTAGGGATCCTAACACCCCTCTCACAAAACCGTGTGGCAACATTCATCCTACAACAACAACAACAGGCAACATTCCTAAAACCCAAG
>WNGS01021324.1:11146533-11157557 GCA_020271785.1 Procambarus virginalis
TTAGGGGTGGAGCCAGAGCATCACCTTTGGAGATCCTGTAGGGAAAGTGTGAGTGTGGGTGGATCTTGGTGTGTGGGGGGTGTCAACCCCATAGATCATGATAACAAACCCTTGGGTCAAAGCATTATGGCAGAGGAAAGGTTCTGGGATTGAGTCATGTAACTGTAGTATTTCACATTATTGCCTCTAATCGTTAGGATGTTTTATTCAGAATAGGATTTCGTTGATTTTTATTAATAAATTGTTTTATTATTGAATGCCATTTTGCATTTCAGTTATATTTTCTTGAATTTCAGTTTTCTTTGGCATATACCTAGAGTTGTCCTGAATATTTCTAGGGATTATCTAAGTGACTATAAAAACAGTTATAAAGACATCAAAGTAATTATCAAATTCAGACTTAATAACTCATAATTAGGTACAGAATTATCAAGACTCTACTCTTGTTAAGTGTCCCTGACTTTGTCTCATCAAAGAGTCAAGCATTGTTAAGTATTATATATGAGGAGTGGTGACAGCACTTATGTCAATTTAATAACTTTATTAATTAAATTTAATTAAATTTTTAACTTGTCAATTTAATCTGTATATATAATAAACATGATCTTATATAATTGTCCTGTTGGTGAATTATAATTGGAAGAGTTGACTTGTCACTCAGCTCTCAATATTTCTATGAAACAGGCGGTGTTAGGTTGTTCCACTGCCAGGGCGGGTGTGCCAGTTCTGTTCATGTTGTCCAGATTCAGTTTAAGGATAATTATTAAGGTAAATAATTGCAAAGATGACACCGGCCTGTGTTTTTAAAAATGGTAACAGCGGTGTTTGCAAGTTGTGGGAGTTACAGGGTTGTGGCCAGTGGTGGGAGTTTCAGGGTGTGGCCAGTGGTGGGAGTTTCAGGGTGTGGCCAGTAGTGGTAGTTTCAGGGTGTGGCCCCTAGCAGCTGTCTAGCGTTCAGGTACTACTAGGTGATAAATAGCTAGGTGATCTAGGTGGTGACTGGCTAGATCTAGGTGATCACTAGCTTGGTGATCACTGTTGGGTGATCTGAGACATCAGGTGAAATAAACGTAAGTGGGTGTGTACTCACCTAGTTTGTGTGTGTGTGTGTGTGTGTGTGTGTGTGTGTGTGTGGTGTGTGTGTAAACAAATATTTACAAGTCCCATTTGTCCTGAATCCTTAGTTCCATGCCTTTCCTTCTCCCATTTCCCCACCGCCTTCCTCATTCTTCCTCTTCCTCAATCCCTCTCACTTCCTCTCATTCCTCCCTCACATCTCCTTTGCACTAACTACCTCCTGTACTCCCCCCGTAGTACTCAACTCTAATGCCCGTCAGAGGACAACCACCTCAGCGTCAAACTACGGGCATCGGCTGGCAGATTCTCTCCCTCATTGGTCAGCACCACAACATCTGGTATGACCCCTCACTAAGGCACTAATTATGTAACTACCAGCGTCAATACCCCATTACCAATATCTAATGGTTGTTCTCGCAGTTTGACCTGTAGTTTGAGTCTCAATTACGGTAGTAAATGTATTGTAGTTTCCCCAAACATTCAATTATTTAGGAGATATAATTATTGGTTAGTAGGGGGAAATACGACTGGTCAATTTATCGAACACAATAATTGTCTAAAAGAATCAATACAATTTTTAATGATTTTATGAATTCCAATTTCAGTAAAGTGGTGAAATTTAATTATTTATAAATTTCAATTCCAATAAAAAGTTATTTAACTTTTCTATGACAATGTTAATTATTAATACTTAGTTCATTTAAATGTAAACAGAGTCAGTATTAACACACCTGCCCCACCAGCACACCAGCACCACCAACACACCTGCACCACTAATCCATCTCCGCCACTAACCTACAGCTACGACTTTGTTCTACTGGATCAAAACTACTTCGGCGAAGGCTTCAGCAACGGGTCAGGAACGGGTGTGATTGGCTCAGTTGCTCGCGGGGTGAGTCGACACAACTAAGTTTCTCTCTCTCTCTACTCTCTCTCTCTCTCTCTCCTCTCTCTCTCTCTCTCTCTCTCTCCTTCGTTTACCTTAAGTGAACAAATTTCCTCTCTATTTAGCATCTGATGAAAGACTTCCCAGTTCATCTTTAATTAGTAATTGTGATAGACAATTGACTCCAGTATGTAGCAAGGGGGACCATGCCCTCTACTTCCTAAACTCTGGAATTTGAGTGTTAACCCCAGTATAGCCCTAGACTGCCATCCCTTGGGACTAAGTAAGTACTTGTTGGTTGGTCATAAGGCTATTTTGATAGTCCCAACTTAACTACCTGCTGAGGTTGATAGGACTAGCTCCAACACTAAACCAATAAAATTGTTGATTGTGATTATCTTACAGGAAGCCGACATTGCAGGCGTGATGAGCATTACACAGGACCGCTACGCTATTGTGGATTTCAGTGAGCCAGTATTTATAGATGACTTCAAGATCATATATAGCGTCCAGTCCTCGGCCCTGAGATTGCAGGTTTCATCAGACCCTTTTCTCTCCCTTGGTGAGTAACCCGTCTCTCAACTAATAAGTCTTATTTTGTTATACTATAGTCCCAATATACAAAATAAGGAGTACTATGAAAAGTAAGCGTCTCGCTAAATCCACGTTTTCCAAGCATAGGCTAGTTAGGTTAGGTAGGTGGCTTGGGTTAATGTATTTAGTTTCCCCCTTGTTTTGCACGTTGTGGCAAATCAAGAGAACGGGCTGAGTGGGCATCCCAGTCTGGCCAGGAGATTTCGTGGTTACTCAGCCCTAATGTTGAGGTGGGATTTACACCAAGATTTTTACCTCTCCTGGGTAGTTTGTTAAGGTCTGAGTGTGTGATTAGGACGAAATTTACATCACAACGTCTATTTTTTATGCAAGTCTCGTCCTAATCACACACTCCAGACCTTGACAAAGCACTCAGGAGAGTGTGAAAGACTTGGCGTAAATTCCTTACATACATTTCACAAATACACAAGTGTGGGTTTTTATCCTATGTTATTATGTCTGTGAGAAGACATTACCATCACTTATCCCAATTATTCTTTAATCCCATTCTTTTTATCACATATTCCAATTTTTACTAATAATTTGTAAATGATTTCTCCACTACTGTTTTCTTTAGTCATTGAAGTCAAACCTTTCTAAGTCTTCGTTCTTTTTTTTACAGTAGTTAACCCTACAACGTATCGTATTTAACAAATTTTTGTTACATAATTCAATTGGCAACACATTCATTTAGTGAACTTGTACCGTCAGCAAAAATATATTTTGCAGAACAGATGTGGATCCTGACATTCTGTACCACTGTGTTGATCTTCGTGGCCACTTGGCTTATTCTATGGGGACGAGGGAATTCACGACCCATCAGGAGAGGTGAGTAGTCACAGCAGAACATTTGTGTGTGGCTGGCTTTTTGTTATCTGTATTTCTGTAAATGCAAATATTTTTGTAATGTAATTCTGTAAATGTAAATATTCTTGTAAGTAACTTTGTTAGTGTAAATAGTTATATAATGTAATTTTGTAAACGCTTAAGAGTTTAAATTTAGTGTAAGAATACAGAGATTTATAGTATACATATGTATGAACAGATTTATATCCTCATTAGCCTTCATCATCTACCATCCCTTGCAAAGTAACAATATATTAGTCACCACAACCTGTGCTACAAAACATTTGCATAGCTGATTCCTTGAGCAATCCTCAGGGCTACTTGTAGACTTTCCTGTTCAGTCCAATTGCAATCTGTTTTTATTCCTTTAGTTTTTTCTATATTATGGAATCTTGGGCTAAATATACTTCTCCCTATGTAACATTATATTTCGTTTGATACAGCGATCTAAATCTCATTCCTTTTGCTTTTGTTTTTATGATTTTACTTAACTGATTGACATAAAAGCAAGTTGCCGTATTATTCCTCACTTTACCTTAATTTACCTCATTTATACAGTTGTAATTGTGTTTCGAGGCTCTGCAGTGCTGACATTTCTCTCTTCTCGATCAGGTTAGTGGAGATGACACACTCAAGGGCAGCAGACACCCACACACACACCCCACACCGCCACCCACCAGTATTATGAAGTGGTCCGCTGATAGATCCTTGCTGACAACCATCTCTGTCCTACTCTCCCAAGGTGCATGGAAGAGAGAGATAATGAGATAGTATAAGAGAGAATTTTAGATGTGTGTGGTTATAGCATTGCAAACATTAATTGAGCTGTCTGAGATAGCATGTGGATGATATTGAAATTGTCAATTTGAATTAAAAAAAAATTATGTGTCATTACGGATCTTAAAGTCAATAAATCAACGTATAAATTCTCAAAATATTCGTACTACGATATTTGTACACTGAAGAAGTGGTAGAATTAAGTCTTTTAATATTACTCTTCAGCATGAACGCCTCGATATTAGGCACCATTTAGAATATGTAGTTTCTGAATATTATACTACAGAATGGACATAAATTCTCTACATAGCGTAGAGAAAATTATGAGAAAATTCCAGGAATTAGAAACCTCCAATATCACGAGACTGAAAAAGCTTAGTTTTCATTCACTAAAAATGCGAATAGAATGAGCATGACTGAAGACAGAAGTGAACGAAGGGAAATATTAACAATGTAATAAATATATAAACACAAACAAAAATTAATACAAACTTAATTTAGATTCAACAAGGGCTCGAGTAACTTACGAAGGTGTCGACCCCACTTGCCAGATGTGGGGGACGCCGAGTTGTTACAGTGTAGGTTAAGATGAGTTTATAGAAATAGTTTGAAGTTGCCTCGATTGGGTCAATTGGCCTTCTGGAGTTTCAGCACATTATATTCACACCTTAGCCGCAATCTTCCCTCACACAGACACGGGGCGGCCACACACCAGCAGCTGGTCAGTGAGAGTGGTAGTTGGGACGTGGCTCCTGGTCTCCCTCATCCTTGGGACCATCTATCGCTCCAATCTGAGGGCCATGTTGATCACACCACACATCGAACTGCCCTTCGACAACATTGAGCAGCTCATTCACTCCAATATTCCACTCTACTGCCCGCCGACCAACTACTTCGACAAAACCACGAAGGTGGGGGTATCCGGCTTGGTTAGGTTAGATGCAGAATCTTTAATTCTATTACTCCTACTTTTTACACTCTATTTTCACCCCCCGCACTCGCCCTACCATCGCCTCGTAAGCACACATTTCATGTAATTAGAGCGCACACATGTCATGGTAAGTGACGACGATTCAGTCCGTCCTGGACAGTTATCAAGTCGTTAAAAAGAGTGGTAGAATCAATATAGGGAAAGAATGTGATGTGAAAGCGAGAAGTCTTAGTTATCCCTTAAATTTGATCAATTGTGCCTACTCTCAGGGTAAAAAAGAATGTTCATCCCAAACTTGTAGAAAATTCCACTAACTATATCAATATTATAATCTTAGAAAAGGATTATTTCTATATCGCATCTATATCCTACATTAGAATCATATCAAAATCATTATTTCTACGTCATACATCATATCAAATCATTATTTCTACGTCATACATCATATCAAAATCATTATTTCTACGTCATACATCATATCAAAATCATTATTTCTACGTCATACATCATATCAAAATCATTATTTCTACGTCATACATCATATCAAAATCATTATTTCTACGTCATACATCATATCAACATCCTACATCTTTTGGTCTAACTCATAGTCTAGATCCTACATCCGTGACTGACATCATAATGGTCATGTCAGCCATTGTGCCTTATGGATGCCTACATAACTTTGTTCATGTATCTTCAAGGGTCTATAAGCTTCGACGAGAATCTGCTATAATTAAAAAACAATTGGAACATCATTTGACTTCCGGTGATGGTTATTTCTAGTCCATGATAAAAAAACTATTTGTACTACAATTACGGACCGACACGATTTGATAATGATCCAGGGCGGACCGAAACGACCTCACTTTAAATTCAGATGTGCAGATCGGGTTTGTAATTCTTAGTCAAGTTATTGTGCTTACTTCATATAGTTCTCAGCCAAAATTTTTTACTTTGTCTTAAGACGTTGACGTTCATTAATCATACAAGATTCCACTGTGTAGTTCTGTAGATGTCATCACAAAATGCCTCCACAATTAGGTCTGGTAAGGCTTTCTGTTTTTCATATTAAATAATCATACATATGTTTTCCATTTCATTTGTATTATTTTTACTAATAATTTTCCCTTGTGGCTCAAAGCCGTATACAAGCGATCCATTTGTGGGTATGTAATGTGATTAAAATGCTTATAAAATAATCTTACAGTTCGCCACTTGTAATCTAACCTGTTATGTTGATTCCTTTCTGAGCTATTAACCTCAGCCATTGTACCTTAACCCCTCCCCTACCTTCCTCTCAATCATTTACATAAGCTATTTGTGCGCAGATGGCTCCGAAGAACTCGCCTCTGGGCCGTCTAAACCGTCAAATGTTCTACCACAATAACGTTTCTCGAGCTGTTAGTGATGTACTGGATGGAGTCTACGCTGGAGTTAGCAACGGCCTGTTTGCTCTTACCATAGAACATGTTCATTTCTCACAGGTACTGTCGTATAAAGAGTCGAGATAGCTGTTGATTGAAAGGATTAGAAATCATTCTATTGCACAGTGCAGTGAAATCCCATTAGGGTGATGTATCATTGAGACCTAGCTAGCTTGGGAGTACAAAGTGACCTATTTTAAGTATATAATATAATATAATTATAATATATATATATATATATATATATATATATATATATATATATATATATATGAATATATATGAATATGAATGACTGAAAACTCACACCCCAGAAATGACTCGAACCCATACTGCCAGGAGCACTCTGCATCTGGCGTACAGGTGTCCTGTATATTTATACATTCAACATTTCAGACCGGATCATGTGGCCTGTACATGATGTCAGAGAAAGTTTCGGAGAGTTTGTCCTATGCATACCCCTTCCCAAAAGGTTCTCAACTTAAACCCAAGTTTGACGTCGTGTAAGTTACCAACTGTGGTGCTGGTATTCAGCGTCACGATTCAACATTTTTGTCTTTTCATTTCATTTCATTTACTTTGCACCACATACCGATACCGTGGGGGTGGTGGAAAGAGTTACATAGGCACATAAATGGGACTGACCCCTATAGTTCGTTTGGCTAAGCAAGTGACAATCTTGTGAAGCTAGTTACACAATTGTTAATAAGTCTTGCAGTATAACGAATGTATAACTACCAGTCATCTGACTGTTTTTCACTGCTAATGTGGAATCCATTCGATATGTAATGGTATACCTATATACTATTATATAGGTATTCCATTAGGCTTGTATACCTAACACTACAGCGCTTTAGTCGAGCGCTGAGACAGGCCCCATGATGTCGCATGTACTATCCACACCTTACAAGATTGCAGCAGGTGATTGAACAATTGCCGAGTCTAAGTCAGGTCAGGTCAGATCAGATAATTGCCCTCGTGGTGAGCGATAGCTAGGCCCTTTTCGCTTGATAGTATCCGATAAAGCATCAAATGGCGCGCATGAGTGTTCCAGGCCGTCAGTGGGCGGAGCCTATAGCCTCCTGATTTTCAGTTAAATAGCGTAGCAGCTCTTGGAGGGGAGACTCGAGAGTCACAATCTAACACACTGATTCCACGGTCTGTGGGGCGGGGGGATTATACACTTTTCCTTGGGGACTCGCTATTCTTGAATTGGGTGAGTTGTGGAAGAGTGTTGGTATCTTATTGTTCGAAATATCTTTAAATGTCAGGAATGCAATTTTCAACGGTGTAGGCTTCAGTTATTGACAGTGATTCAAGCTCGTTGCTTCCTGTTGTTTATTATAATAAATGTAGAGTAATGTTTAATAAATGCGTCAACTTTTTCCGGTAGTTATACAATGGAGTAATTATCACATGATTTGGGGTTCTTGGGCCAGATTCACGAAAGCACTTACGAACCTGCACATCTTTTCTTAATCTCTGGCGGCTTTGTTTCCAATTATTAAACAGTTAATGAGCTCCGAAGCACCAGGAGGCTATTTATAAGAATAACAACAGTTGATTGGGAGATTTTCATGTTTGTAAACTGTTTAATAAATGTAACCAAAGCCGTCAAAGACTGAGGAAAGATGTACACGTTCGTAAGTGCTTTCGTGAATCTGGCCCCTTGAAGTTAAAGGACTATAATTAATGGATTGATATTGATTGAAACAGATGTTCTTGGAAATGGGGTTAATAATTTAACTACTGTATATTGACAGACTCCCCAGGAGTCTTTAGACCTGGGTGATGGCAGTTCCCCTTTGTTTTTCCTTTGTTTGTCTTTCCGTTTTCTCTGTTCTCCGTCCCCCTCCCTTTTAAACTCTATCCCCCAATTTCCCTAGTTAAAGGCTTAGGCCTTAGTACTATGATCCTCAGTCCCATTTCCTTCCTTCCTCATTTATCAGGAGTCATTTCATCTGTCCCATTTTCCTGTCATTTCCTCTCATTTTCTTCCCATTTCCTCCTATTCCACTTAAGATCCCTGTCATTCCCTTATATTTCCGAATCGTTACAATGATTCAGAGTCTGGCACCAGCCCAGCCTCATAAACATTGATCAAATACAACCCGACCTCATATACATTGGTCAAATGCATCCCGTTTTCATAAACATTGGCTAAATGCTTGTTAATCCAGCCGTTTATGAATAAAAAAACACATTAAATGGGACTCTCGACTAATGACGTACGATACATTTTCTCGAACAGGGCTTCACTCACGTCCTATGTTCGAATTGCACCTTCATTACCCACGTACTGCAAATACAAACCACTGCTAACGGAACCTAAACTCAAAACCTGATCTAACATCGGCCTAATTATTCACATCAATCTAATTCTAATACTTATCCTATTAATACGATATGAATATCTTTACCCCTAATAACCCTATTATTTATCCTACTAATATGACCCATGCCTGTGTATTTTTCAGCATACGTGCGTTGAAGGAGTCGGGCATTATGAATTGGCTGATCAAACAATCTGCTCCAAATGCTTCTAACTGTTACAAGCCCATCTCCAGCGATTCGTCGGGCGTTCTACGCTCCCTTGAACTAGGAGATTTCTACGGTCTTTTCTCCATTTACGCCGGAGGTGAGGTGTTCCACTGAGGTTAGGATATGGTCTCGTGTTCAACTGATGGTGACGTTATGATTTCATGTTCTCTCTGAGGTAAACATGCACTTTACCTCAATGTTCTACATGAAATTAAATTATAGGGCTCTGTTCTGTCTGATCAACCAATATTTTCTCAGTTCACAGTTCCTCGATGGGTAGATACGTCACTACTTCCGTACTTGCCCAGATTAGCTCCGTCTCTCCTGAAGAAAAATGCATTTTCTCACGTCGCTATGCAAAAATAAAATAAAAAGCATAATAGGATTTTTGCTTGGATTCCCTTGGGTTTTAGGAATGTTGCCTGTTGTTGTTGTTGAAGGATGAATGTTGCCACACGGTTTTGTGAGAGGGGTGTTAGGATCCCTAATATTTTGAAAATCCTGCATAGAGCTCAGGGTACCGTATCTAGCATGTACCCAAAAGAGTTAAGACTGAGAATGTGGTCAACATGTTCTAGTGTTTTTGAGAATGTATACAAGAGTATTTTTCTATAAACGTTACCATTAACCCCTCGGGTTTGGAGGGTGCTGTCTGGGACTCGTTTTCTTTTCCGAAATTCAAGAAGAACCCCGAGGTTTAAAGGTCCAAGGAACGAATCCACAAGGGCCGTGACGAGGATTCGAACCTGCGTCCGGGAGCATGTGTTTTAAAGGTCCAATTTTTGCTCTAGAGAGGTTCTCGACTGGACATTATTACGTTTTGTTCGTGTGACTGAATTGAAATAATTGAAAATGAAAATATTTCTAAATACTAAATATACTTTTCTTACTCCCACTCAAGGAATAGTGATGGCCAGTATTGCTTTCGCCGTGGAGCTGGTCCTGGGGGCCAAGGAATTCAAGGTGGAGTCAAGACGTCCTGTCCCGCGTCTAAGTGTTAGGAAGTGACTTGTGTCTTGTGAGACAGTGAGGGAGAGGTGTCCCTGTGATAGTGAAGAGGAAGGGTCCTGTGGCAGGACGTGGGGGGGGGGGGGGAAGGGTTCTATGAGAGTGAGGGGGGTCGATCTGTGAGAGGCAGTAGACGGATTGAGAAAGGGGGGGGTACCGGGCACAGGTGGGCCGGGCACAGGCCAAATGGAACCACTTGTACTGTGAGCCATTAGGTGCCTCTGTCAACACATTGAACCATATCTTGAGGTTATCTTGAGATGATTTCGGGGCTTTAGTGTCCCTGCGGCCCGGTCCTCGACCAGGCCTCCACCCCCAGGAAGCAGCCCGTGACAGCTGACTAACACCCAGGTACCTATTTTACTGCTAGGTAACAGGAGCATAGGGTGAAAGAAACTCCGCCCATTGTTTCTCGCCGGCGCCCAGGATCGAACCCAGGACCACAGGATCACAAGTCCAGTGTGCTGTCCGCTCGGCCGACCGGCTCCTTTATTGGGTCTGTTCAGCGACACTAGACCAGGGGCCGGGTCTAGACGAATCAGAGGAGGAACGTTTGGCTGGAACTTACCATAATAAGAGCAGAATGAAGATACATGAAAGATACATGAAGCTCTGCTTTATATTTCATTATGAAGTTGAATGAGCTGCAATACTCGCAACATTGCACCATGAAGCACGACGCCCACCGTATGCAACGAAGCTCATTCTCTCGATTAGCACTTCATAAACAAATTGAATCAAATTTGCCCAGCTAGAAGCCTACGAACCTAAGCAACCCACCTAGCCTATCGAAACCCAAGCATAGAAAACGTCAGTATTACGGTGCTTTAATTTTGACTAACCATTGGCATTTTTAACTCATTGGTTGTGACTGCGTAACAATTGCGACGCGTTAGCTGAGAGAACAGGTTGGTAAGTACGCAGTGTCACACACACACAC
>WNGS01021324.1:11168855-11183588 GCA_020271785.1 Procambarus virginalis
AACCAATAAAGAAACCACTAACGTGCTCAAATATAGCGTCCGTGTTTAAACCAGTAAACAAAAAACTAAACATGTCACCGACACAGAATGTGCCATACGCTAAATTTAGCACTCACTGAGGTAAAATTGCTTGCAATTATTACTTGATACATTATTGTAATCATGATACTAATTGTTCCGACGTTAATTACTGAAGGTTAATGAAGCCTGGAATGACATCCGGGATAGACAATGTGTAGTGGCTGTCGCTCCCATATTCAGGACGCCTCGATATGACTCTCACGACCCCGATACATGTCACCTTTAGGTGTTCAGTGCCACTTTTCATACTTCATTATCCTCAACCTCTGTGTTCTACGGGCTCACCATAGCCCGTGCGTGCTACTTGGAACTGGTTCCGAGTAGCTGAATCTATAACAACCACCTCTGTGTTTGTGTGTGTGTGTGTGTGTCCTTTTTTTTGTAACAAAGTTTAAATAAAACAATATATATGTATGTATACAAAATAATAGGGGTGGTAGAAGAAAATATTAGTGTTCAGTAAGAATCTCACAAGGTTTTCTGAATACTCTTTATTTCTTCTCAGGCTGTGGGTCCCACCAATTGCACCAGAGGTGGTACTCTCACAATATATATATATAATATAATCAGCTCCTCTGTTGTGAACTGTGTTAACTACCCCTTGCTTCAATTTCCATCTTCCGTCGTGTTAAATTTGGAATATATATTATCAAATGTATCAACTTGCATTGCTTCTATCCAGTTTATCATCGCTGGTCAGCACGCAAGTTGAATATTTTCTTGTTGGAAACAGCAAATATAACTCATATTTCTTTGTAATTAACTAACATTTTTATTTGTATCATATTTCGATTTTATTTTGTCAGCAATACGATACCTTACACAAAGTTTAGTATTTATATGTTATTTTACTTTTTATTTGTTGAACTGCTTCGTTAACATTTAATTAATCTCAACGTCCCCTTGCAAGGCTTTAGCAGAGTATGCGTTACTAGTTATGTTCATATTTTAAGCTTTATTAACGAAAGTAAATGAAAATTTTCACGCTTGGCCAAGAAGCAACATCTGTGTTTCTGTTGGATTATTAAGTCCGTGAGGCTAACCAGCTTACTGATGCCATGACGCTAAGCTAGCTTACTGATGCCATGACGCTAGCTAGCTTTACTGATGCCATGACGCTAGCTGACTAAAGCCTGACGTTAGTTTACCGAGACCGTGATGCTAATTTACTGATTAACCAGCATATACCTCAGGTCTGGAATTTAAGTAAACTCAGAATATATACAATGAGACGCAGGGTATATAGCTCTTGGTGTATATATTGCATAGCTGTAGTGGATAATTTCTCATTGTTATCATTCTTTTATATAAAAGTATTCATGTCTCGCTGTTGAACTAGGTAAAGTGTCAAGAAAACGTGAAATGTTTATTGAAACACAATTGACTGAGAAATATTTAATTGCTTGCGTTCAAATGAATGGTACAAAACGAATAAATGAAAAATATATTACTGCTGATCTAAAGGTAGTAGTCTCTTTCGGAATCAAAATTAAAATGTCCAACAAGAGAACTGTGAGATAATTAAATACTTATTGCACAGTTATTATTGATTGTATAACGGGGACAAGACCCTGTCTAACAGCGCGTCATTCATGACCAATCGTCGAAGCAATTACATACTAACTAGAGGTGTATTATTGTTGGGATCAAAGCCTGTCAACCTCTGGAGGGTTAATTAGTTTCGACAATTGCTTACTGATCAACCATGAATTGGAACTTAGTCCTGAGTGTAGTCCAAGAGTAAGTCAGCGTTTATACAGTGAGAAACGGGATACAATTGAGTGTGTATTTAAACATATTCTTTACGGTGTTGTAGTTTTAGATTCCGCTAATCTGAATACAAGTTACAAGTAGCACGGGCTATGGTGAGCCCTTAATGGATTTTTAATTTTTTGTTTAATTTAAGTTTTCGTATTAGATTCAGCTACTTGACACAAACTTTCAAAGTACAACGGGTTATGTTAAGTTCGTAGTATACCTGTGGACTTTACGTTGTTGTTTAAGATTCAGCTTCTGGTAACAAAAGTTCAAAGTAGCACGGGCTATGGTGAGCCCGTAGTGAACTTGCCGGGCACAGGAGCTGGGCTGTGTGTGGACTATACTTGTTGTTGTTTAAGATTCGCTACTTGGAACATAAAGTTACAAGTAGCACGGGCTATGGTGAGCCCGTAGTTTTTACTACGTTTGATACCTTATGTTATCTCGACTCTTGTGCTCTCTGGTTCAACACTAAGATCATTATGTGAAAAAAAATGTTTTTTACGTAATCTTAGTGCTCGGTAGAAAAATAATTAATTAAATTAAAAACCTAAACATAGTATTATAACACTGAACTTTTTAGTGAAATAGTACGACACTTTAAGTGCTGTTATTGGTGTTACTCTGCGCCTTGCCGCCCCTATCTCCACCGAGCACCGGTGTATTTGCGGCCATGCACGGGCAGACCAATAGGCAGCCATGGTCTCATCTGTCGTAAGACACACAGAAAGATTGCCAGACATGAAGCGGCGTCAATGACATCATCAAGAGAAGTTTGGCTACAGCTGGGTGTCCAGCACAAAGGGAACCCCAGTTGTGCAGACCTGACAACAACCAAAAACGCCCAGATGGGGTCACCCTGCACCCATGGAAGGAAGGTAAACAGGTCGTGTGGGATTACACCTGTGCTTCCACATTGGCTGATACCTATCTACGTTACAACTCGGTGGAGGGAGGTGGGGCAGCCACCTTCAGAGTTAGTTTAGTTCATTTATTATGCACCCCATACCCATCTTGTGGGCGGTAGTGGAAAGGGTTACAGAGGCACATAATGGGCTCAGGGACTGAACCCCACAATTCATTTAGCTAAACAAGTTACAATCTTGATGAGCTAGTTACAAAATTCAATGTAAGTCGTCACATCAACAATGGAGAGACCCAAAAAACAAACAAGTACAGAGACCTAGAACGTTGTTACAGGTTCGTGCCGATAGGCTCTGAGACTCTGGGCGCCTGGGGTAAATGTGCACTTAGTTCCTAAAGGAGGTGGGCGAGGAACTCATTGGGAAAACTGAAGACTCACGAGCTGCCAGTTTCCTGTTCCAGCGCCTCAGTGACGCAGTTCAGAGAGGAAATGCGTGCTGTATCCTGGGTATGCACCCAACCTCCGAGGAGCTGGATGAGGTCTTCGAACACTCATTGTTATATTGTAATGTGCGTGTGTGTTTTCTCTGTAAAAAATAAATATATATATATATATATATATATATATATATATATATATATATATATATATATATATATATATTACAAATAAATGTTTATTCAGGTAAGGTACATAAATACAAGAGGTTTTACAAAAATTTGATAGATTTATAGATAGAGCTAGTACATACAATGCCTAAAGCCACTATGACGCAAAGCGTTTCGGGCAGGAAATAGATGGTGATGTCAGATAGATGATGAAATAGACATGATAGATGGATGTCTACTATATATTTGCAAAACATATTAATCGAATTTCTCTCTTACCCACAAACGCGTTTTCCTTAAAATATCAAATCAGATCATTTAATAAATCATTAACCTTTGTAAATCTTAAGATTTCCTAAGTTAAATGACGTGAATTAATACCTTATAAATAAATTTAAAGTCACAGCATAAAATTTATTACAGAAAACCAACATTAGAAACCTTTATGTATAGAAAATTGTTTTTTAAGGATATACCCTGGCAATTCGTAATAATTTCTAACTTTGTTCTTAACCTATAATTTAATTATTAATTCATTGTGTGGGGGGGGGGGACAGGTAGCCAGTTTATACATATAGTACATGTTAAGCTTATATCGAGGGGCTTATACACCTCAGGGTCGAATTACTGATCTTCCTTAGATGTAACCGCACAAGAAGATGACAAACTCCTGGGTACCTATTAACTGCTAGGTGGACAGGGTGTATTAGGCGACAGGAAACGCGCCCAACCATTTCTGTCCCACTCAGGGGGTTCGAATCCAGAATTCTCGATTGTGGGTCGAGAACGAACCCGACCTTACTACCGGGTGCCTATAACCTGTTAGCTAACATTGGTAATAAACACGATCGGGTCAGGAAGGTAATCGGGGGAACCCGGGTTCCATTCCCGGGCGGGTCAGAAGTGGTTTGGGGACGCGTCTTCTTGAGGTTATCTTGAGATGATTTCGGGGATAAGCGTCCTCGCGGCCCGGTCCTCGACCAGGCCTCCTTTTTGTTACCCCCCTCCGGGAAGCAGCCCATAGCAGCTGTCTAACTCCCAGGTACGTATTTACTGCTAGGTAACAGGGGCATCAGGGTGAAAGAAACATTTTGCAAATTTGTCTCCGCCTCCACCGGGGATCGAACCCGGAACCTCAGGACTACGAATCCGAAGCGCTGTCCGCTCAGCTGTCAGGCTTAGACAAGTTGTTGTACTCACCTACGCCAAATCGTTTAACAATCCAGTACCCATTTTACTGTTGGGTGAACAGAGGCTACAGTTAAGGTTTAGCGCCTAGTCAATCCTCTCCGGCCAGGATACGAACCCAGGACAAATCGCTCGCAAAACGCCAGGCGAGTGTCTTACTAACTACATCACGGGGACTGTTTTATGTATACCTATGTATACTGTATGAATACTCAGCTGGTGTAAACTTTCAGAGATATAGCCAAGCTGAAGGCAAATACAAGCCGCAAGAAAGGGATACTCTTCTCGGTGTATATACATACACAGTTTGCTTTATACATTTAGAGTATACGTGCTGGTTGGTCAGAAGGCTACCTTACCTTGAGGTTACCTTGAGGTGCTTCCGGGGCTTAGCGTCCCCGCGGCCCGGTCATCGACCAGGCCTCCAGGCTATTGTGATCGATTTAATATTTCCATAACGTATTATGCTACAATCACGTTGGAAAACTTAACAATTACAGGTCTCCTGTTTTGTTTCACACACAGGATGGAATCTGTGTGTGTGTGTAATTACCAAAGTGTAGTTACAGGATGAGAGCTATGCTCGTGGTGTCTCGTCTTTTCAGTATTCTTTCTCTTTGTCATATAACGCTTTGAAACTACTGACGGTTTTGGCTTCCACCACCTCATTTAGCTTGTTCCAACCGTCTACCACAGGAAATGTATATGTTTATCTCTCAGAATGTTTGGTAATATGATTATTGTTTGTGATGTGTGTCTATGTATGTATTAACACGATGTACTGAACGGGGTGAGAATAGCTTGAGCTACCTCATCCCTTTGTGTGTATTTTACATCAATAAACTTATTTCAATTTCAACCGTCTACCACTGTGTGTGTGTGTGTGTGTGTGTGTGTGTGTGTGTGTGTGTGTGTGTGTGTGTGTACTTACCTATCTGTACTTACCTATCTGTGCTTGCAGGATCGAGCATTGACTCTTGGATCCCGCCTTTCCAGCTATCGGTTGTTTACAGCAATGACTCCTGTCCCATTTCCCTATCATACCTAGTCTTGAAAGTATGAATAGTATTTGCTTCCACAACCTGTTCCCCAAGTGCATTCCATTTTTCCACTACTCTCACGCTAAAAGAAAACTTCCTAACATCTCTGTGACTCATCTGAGTTTCCAGTTTCCACCCATGTCCCCGCGTTCTGTTATTATTACGTGTGAACATTTCATCTATTTCCACTTTGTCAATTCCCCTGAGTATTTTATATGTCCCTATCATATCTCCTCTCTCCCTTCTTTTCTCTAGTGTCGTAAGATTCAGTTCCTTCAGTCGCTCTTCATATCCCTTCCCTCGTAACTCTGGGACAAGCCTCGTCGCAAACCTCTGAACCTTCTCCAGTTTCCTTATGTGTTTCTTCAGGTG
The DNA here is from genome assembly GCA_020271785.1 of Procambarus virginalis. NCBI lineage: Eukaryota > Metazoa > Arthropoda > Malacostraca > Decapoda > Cambaridae > Procambarus > Procambarus virginalis. The sequence goes on from WNGS01021324.1 coordinate 11,174,768, forward strand.
GGGGCTCCATGATGGCGCGGCATACTCTAAGACGGGTCTCACGTATGCAGTGTAAAGCGCCCTAAAAGCCTCCTCATTTAGGTTTCTGAATGAAGTTCTAATTTTCGCCAGTGTAGAGTACGCTGCTGTCGTTATCCTATTTATATGTGCCTCAGGAGTTAGATTAGGTGTCACATCCACTCCCAGATCTCTTTCTCGAATCGTTACAGGTAGGCTGTTCCCCTTCATTGTGTACTGTCCCTTTGGTCTCCTATCACCTGATCCCATTTCCATAACTTTACATTTACTGGTGTTAAACTCCAGTAGCCATTTCCCTGACCATCTCTGCAACCTGTTTAAGTCCTCTTGGAGGATCCTACAATCCTCGTCTGTCACAACTCTTCTCATTAATTTTGTGTGTGTGTGTGTGTGTGTGTGTACTTACCAAGTTGTACTTACTTAGTTGTGCTTGCGGGGATTGAGCTCTGGCTCTTTGGTCCCGCCTCTCATCTGTCAACTGATATACGGGTTCCTGAGCCTACTGGGCTCTATCATATCTACACTTAAAACTGTGTATGGAGTCAGCCTCCACCACATCACTGCCTAATGCATTCCATTTATTAACTACTCTGACACTGAAAAAATTCTTTCTAACGTCTCTGTGGCTCATCTGGGTACTAAGTTTCCACCTGTGTCCCCTTGTTCGTGTCCCACCCGTGCTGAAGAGTTAATCTTTGTCCACCCTGTCAATTCCCCTGAGAATTTTGTAGGTGGTTATCATGTCTCCCCTTACTCTTCTGTTTTCCAGGGATGTGAGGTTCAGCTCCTTTAGCCTTTTCTCGTAGCTCGTTCCTCTCAGTTCCGGGACGAACCTGGTGGCATACCGCTGAATCTTCTCTAACTTTGTCTTGTGTTTAACTAGGTATGGACTCCAGGCTGGAGCTGCATACTCCAGGATTGGTCTTACATAAGTGGTATACAGGGTCCTGAACGATACCTTACACAACGATTCCTTACACGACGATTCCTTCCTTATTCCTTGTGTGTGTGTGTGTGTTGTGTGTGTGTGTGTGTGTGTGTGTGTGTGTGTGTGTGTGTGTGTGCGTGTGCGTGCGTATGTGTGAACGCGCGAGCATATCTGTGTATGTATGTGTGTGTGGGGGGGGTGGGTAAATGCCCCAGTGAAAATTATCAATTTTTATAGAGTAAATTTGGCGAATTGAATCGGTTGTTCTCGTGTTTAAGACATCATTACCACCTGTAACTGCCAGAGTCGTACATAATAAAATTCTCATATGCATTAATATTATATAGTCCACGGCTGGCTAATATCAGATTTCTATTCATATTGGGTATAATATGAGGATTTGACTTCCTCCATTATCTTGTTCGAAGACTGAACACAACCGGGTTAGAAATCATGTAGGAATATCAGGGAATGACATTCCACGAACACAGACGTTAATCACACGTTCTAGCGTAGATTATTCAAACAATTAATGCTAAACATGTGTTTGATTTAGGCTTCCAAGGGGAGGTTTGGAACGTTTATAAGATATCAACAGGGTTCTGAAACAGTCGCAATAGGCCGGAATCGGAAACGGTGGATGCCAGCTGGATAGATTTCACTTTATAGGAGGCATGTAAGGATGCACGAGTTTGGGAACTGGGTTGTGGATGGGTTGAATAGACAGCCGACTGTCCTTATCGAGACCAACATTACTCAACTACTCTTGTTCGTGTTCCCTACTCTGCCCACTCACACTCTCCCCCCAATCATTCCCCCCAATAACTCCCCACTCCAATCACTCTCCCCCAATCACTCCCCACTCCAATCACTCTCCCCCCACTCACTCTCCTCCCCCCACTCCCCTACTCTGTCCCACCTACCTATCCTCCCGTAATGTCCCTTGCAAAATGATGGAAAATAGTGTCAGAAAATAGTAAAACCTGCAGCCACATAAACTTGAGAGAACTGTTCGACTGCGAGACATTAATCACACACAACGGGAAAGAGTGACCAGAGTGAATATTTTGTTTTGAGTTGTGCGAGGTCCTCGGGAACATGAGGGGGGGGGGACACATATAGCAGGGAACAACACGATAAGAACTGCAATGTTAAATGGGATTTTTGTATTGTGATTTGTGTATTTGTACTGACTGAATTTGTGCGCCCCTTGAGGGACTTGAAATAGAGGGGAAGTAAAAATAGCCTAAGCTACTCTATCCCTTTGAGATGTATTTATTTTTTCTTGTCTCAATAAACATACTTGAACGATAAGAACACATATCATGACAGGAAACAGCACGATAAGGACACACATCATGGCAGGGAACAACACGATAAGGACACACATCATGGCAGGGAACAACACGATAAGGACACACATCATGGCAGGGAACAACACGATAAGGACACACATCATGGCAGGGAACAACACGATAAGGACACATATCATAGCATATCATAGCACGATAAGGACACATATCATAGCACGATAAGGACACATATCATAGCACGATAAGGACACATATCATAGCACGCCAAGGATACATATCATAGCACGATAAGGACACATATCATAGCACATATCATAGCACGATAAGGACACATATCATAGCACGATAAGGACACATATCATAGCAGGAAACAACAGCACCACTGAACCGGATCTCTTCCAGGGGGGGGGGGGGTCCCTCTCGATAACCGGATCGTCTTCATACCCCCCTTCAACCGGCCCCCAGTCTCCACTCTAACCCACATAATCACAATACCTAACCTTTCAATAGCCCAACACGGCCTAATGGCCCGACACGCCCTAATGGCCACCATTACTAAATAAATGCCGCGAGACTGACCAATGAGGCCAGGCGTGAACGCCAATGAGAACCTGGTAAGATGCCTTGGGTAACCCATTCACCTTAATACTCATTAGCCAGTTACGGGGGTGGGGAGAGCTGCACTTGGGGGATGATTGGTCTCACGTATGTTACTGTGACTTATTGATGAAGAATATTTGTCTGTGTTCGTGAACTCAGGGCAACTATGGGTCTTGTGTACCTCCAGAGTACCTTTACTCAACACCTTGAGTACCTCAGGGTACCTTTACTCAACACCTTGAGTACCTCAGGGTACCTTTACTCAACACCTTGCAAGGCTCACTACACATTCACTCATCGCCTTGTGAAGGTCAGGAAACATTCACTCATCGCCTTGTGAAGGTCAGGACATTGTCAAGTCTAAGGCTTATAACTCCCCAAGAATGTTATTGACAGTTTACTGACCAACCATCAAGTATACTTCAGTCCAGGATTCTTAACGTATACCATAAAGTTTACATATACACTTAGGAACGGTTTACACAGAAGATAATGGCTGATTAGATCCCCACAATTCAGTTTAGGCTCAAGGTTTACACGGTTTAATATGTGGTTTACGATATTGCAAATCCAAGGGACTCGCAATCCAGGGGTATTGAAGTCGGTGGCATTGCCAGCTATTTATTTTGCAAACCCAGAGTATTTGCAAGTCAGGGGGTGTTGCCAGTCAGGGGTGTTGTCAGTCAGGGCTGTTGCAAGTCAGGGGTGTTGTGTTCTGGTGTAGCAAAGTAGCTTTTTTATATTTTTTTTTACCTTTGTGGGTCATACTGTTATGTCTTTTGTTGGCTCTTGACTTCATCTTATATATAATCTTCACCTCATTTCTACCTTTATTTTAATTTCAATTTTCTTTCCATCAAATAATTCTAGACGTTTTCTTATTCATCTTTACTAATTCCCCATTTATTTCATTGGGTTTAAATGTTTTCCATTTAATCCTCTTCTAGTTCCCTCTTCTATCTCTCTCTCCTTTTGTCGTCTCTTCCTTTTACTTTGCCCTTTTTTTCAATCTTTAAAAAAAAAAAAAAAACAGACCACAGAAATAATTCCCGGATCAGCTTGCAATATATGGCACCGCTGTCAAAGGGGGCGTATAACGTATTGCACCATTGCACACGTCACTGATTTCTAAATGGGTCGTTACGTTGATTTATGACGCGTTACGTCTGCGCTGTTTTGTCACATTCCAGATACGACGTAATTTGTCCCCCTTCATTGCACTTTGTTGCAAACAGATTAGCAATTATTTTTGTTATTTTGATCATTTTATTTAAAAATGTTGTCGGGGGTTTCCAGTCTTTTTTTTTTAACTTTAAGTTGAAAAGTTGAGGTGTTATCGAGACCGTTAGTTATCTTGGCGGAATGGTTATCTTGGTGGGTTGGTTATCTTGGTGGGTTGGTTATCTTGGTGGGTTGGTTATCTTGGTGGGTTGGTTATCTTGGTGGGTTGGTTATCTTGGTGGGTTGGTTATCTTGGTGGGTTGGTTATCTTGGCGGGTTGGTTATCGTGGTGGGTTGGATATCGTGGTGGGATGGTTATCTTGGTGGAATGGTTATCTTAGTGGAATGGTTATCTTGCTGGGATGGTTATCGTGGTGGGATGGTTATCGTGGTGGGTTGGTTATCTTGGTGGGTTGGTTATCTCGGTGGGATGGTTATCTCGGTGGGTTGGTTATCTTGGTGGAATGGTTATCTTAGTGGAATGGTCATCTTGCTGGGATGGTTATCTTGGTGGGATGGTTATCGTGGTGGGATGGGTGTCGTGGTGGGCTAGTTATCGTTTTAGGATGGTTATCTTGGTGACCAAAGCTGGTGAGAACAGCCTGGAGTACGACACAGGTTTCGAACGATATGTAACAACATTGCTGTTGTATGCCTGCGTCTGTTGTATGCCTGCGTCTGTTGTATGCCTGTGTTGTATGCCTTTGTATGCCTTTGTATGCCTGGGAGCGTCTACGAGAGTCTTAGTATAGCATCCTGAAGGCATCTCGACAATATACGTGCTGGAACACAACGCAGATTGCGTAACAACAAATGTCTCCATAAGACATAATTGCTTTGCAGTATGACACAGATGACATAACAGGTGTTTTAAAATGACATTAAAGACAGGTGCCTTAATATAACACCGGTTATTTAACTTTAAAACAACTGTCGTAACGAATAATACATGTCACAAGCTGTTACATGGACCAGAAAATCGTTGATACTCAAAAACCTGATTTATTCCTCAGGGAGGGAAAAAATAACTTTTTTTTCGTGCCTATAAAAAAGTTTATTCGGTTTGACAAATGATACTTTGGGAAAGTTTGATCAAATGCTTTTAAATCATTTTCCTGAGCAGTAAATGTCTAGATTTCTGGAATAGACGTTGATTTGACGCACAAGGTAATCTATGGCCGATGACGCAAAACGATTGACATACCCATGACGCACAAGATCATCTTGGCCATGACGCAAACCGACAAACGCACAAAACCAACTTACACAAGATGACTTTAGTACTAAAGTTGGGGAAAGAGAGCTGTTAATCAGCTTAATCTTGTAATGTGTTGTATTGGAATACAGTTTGGCTACATAAGTGGCTCAAAGATGCATGATGATACTCTACAATGAAATGTAATGACGGATACAGAGGAGGGATTACAACGTTAGTGATGCAAAAGATAAGTCAATTTCGTAAAGGTTAAGTGCATCAGAGCTATGATGATTATTAATGAGAGATAAGAGAGTATGCGACAGATAAGAAACTTTTGGACGACCACAGTTAGTGTAGCGCGTTTCAGAAATTCATCGGTGAACAGCAGTGATTAATCTGTTAAGAAACGATGCCAGAAATATGCGTAAACAGAGCAGTGGGAGATAACAATAGATGTAATCTTTGAAATAATCAAAACAAAAAACAAAAAATTTGTATGTAGACAAAAATAAATATACAATATGGCAAATATACCATAGGTGTTTGCAGGGCTTTGCTAGCATAGAAGAGTTGAAAACGTGAAGTATTCAACAGGTTCATGAGGTAAGGCTTGAAGTAGGTTCTAATAAAGTGAGGATCTAGTACATCCTAGAGGTGAGACTCACCGTAGCGAAGGTCAAGGGAGTCAGAAAAAGATTTTAATTTCACTAAGGCTGATGACCCACTCGTGAAAAGTTTCTGGACGCTACAGATTTATTTGAAGCAGATCAAGTTTCGTCTGGAAACATGGAAGACTTCCTGGAAGAAATGTTTCCTGTCAGAACGCTGAGAAGTCTTAATATGATATGTAGAAGTCATAACTACATTACATATGGATGACCCAAGTACTATTGGATAAGATTTTAGAGTAAGCTTTGTGCTTACTGGAGAAGGCTATGGGGGAGGAGGCCTGGCCTAGGCTAGGCCTAGATCCGGCAGGTCAGGCCTGGCCTAAATCTGCCAAGTCACGCTTGGTCAGAACAGGTCTGGCCACAGCTGGCCAGACAAGACCACGTTAGATGCAAAATTAGGCTTCCATAGCTAACAATTTCTAATTGTTAGCTAACGACCCTTCAACCGGAAGCTTATTAAGGCTACCACAAGACATCATTAACAAACCAAGGATATAATTTAGCGCTGAATACTGTCCAGGACTAAAGGAAATCCTGTGTATATACACCGAGAAACAGAATACGCTAATCGATGTATATATGTTTACGCGGCTTTGATTGGAAGCCAGACTAGATCGTCAAGATACCTAGATAAGGCTTCTGATTGGCCAGAACGGGATTGACGAAGACTCACCAGCTTTGACGGTCGTAGCTCTCTCATTGGTCGCGAAGTGATGACGTAGGTTGGATGGATAGATGAAACTGGACTTCCACAGCTGGTTTCAGCGCCCCCACTTCGCCAGAGCCCGCCGTGGAGCGCTCACCGCAGGAAGGACAAGCTTCCAGCGTCAACGACGAGTCATCAGGACACTTAGTCACGCCAGACGACCAGGTACAATGGCCGTCTCCAGCGCCACATGCTTCAAGCTCACAGACTCTATCGTACGTACATATGACTCTTGTGTGTATTAATTTTTGCTCTGTTGGAGAGTAAAGGAGCGAAAACAGGTTTACTGTATGAACTTTTTGAATAAAAGAGGCAACAAAAGGCAGAAAAGTGTATAGGAGTGGCGAGAACTACCAAAAAAGATACGTCCTAGTCAGACAGTATCTTGCCAGGGTGCACTGGCGAGGAAAAAGTATTTGTGTAACAAGTACATATAATCACATACATACATACTCGTCTCTCCTACTTTGACAGGGTTCATAGAAACTAGTGTGTTATTAAGCATCCAATCACTGAAGGTGATTAAGGTGCTTTTACAAGCTCAGGTTATAGTTACATCAGAAACATTGTATAACTGATGAATTACATAGTCAATCTTGGGTACAAGTTTAATATATCATCAGGTGTTCCAGTATTCATATACTATTTACAGAGTTCAGCATACCTCAGCCCAGGAGGGCGAAAGTCAGTCAATATGGGACATTATACAATATAAGTTCTATATATGAATGTCTCCTCACGATAATTGTCATAGTGTTTAATGATAGAACTTTCAGGTGTTTGTGAATTTGTTAGGTCAGTAAGATTTGTATTGGATATTTGTTAAAGTATTCTCTTTGTCACTGGTAATGAAACACCCATATAAATGTCTACTACTACTGCAGGCGGTCTTTGCAAGCATATCAACAGTGTTATGCTTTGAGATGCCAGCATGTGATGGTAGCCAAAGGAATTTTCAAATCTGTTTTCTTCAGCAGCTAAAACATTCATTCGAATATCACTTACTATTATCTGGGTGTTACTGCTACCCCTCCAACCTGTCCTCTTACAAATTACGTCTGAATTGGCCGTTTGCCCGTATGGCCGAAAATAGACGTAATTGGAAAATGAAAAATAATTTAAAATAAATTTTGGATTTTTTTCCAAAACAGCTAGCTAGGTAAGGGTCCTCTGGTAGGTTCAGAGGGCAGGGAGTTCTCCTAAGGTTTCCAAATGTCATGAAATCCGTTAATTGAAAGTTTCCTCTCCTAACCTTACCGAGTAAGCCAGAGGACTCAAAATAGTAAAAGTACGTCACTTTCGTGAGCCGATTTCGTTTCAAATTACGTCCATTTTGGCCATACGGGCAAACGAGCGAAAAGCGACGTAATTTTAAGAGGGCGGGTTGACCCGTCCTGTCTCTTATCAAATTAGCCTCATACCTGGTTGGCCCCTTGAATGCCAGTCACGCCTCTTTAAAAGTAGGCCTAGTTGTTCATTGGTCAAGAGGGGGGGGTCGCAGATGTAGGCCTAGAGGCGAGCCAACAGAAGGCATAGTCTCTTTAGGGGTGGAGCCAGAGCATCACCTTTTGGGAGATCCTGTAGTGGAAAGTGTTAGTGTGGGGTGGATCTTGGTGTGTGTAGGGGGTGTCAACCCCATAGATCATGATAACAAACCTTTGGGTCAAAGCAGTTATGGCAGAGGAAAGGTTCTGGGATTGAGTCATGTAACTGTAGTATTTCACATTATTGCCTCTAATCGTTAGGATGTTTTATTCAGAATAGGATTTCGTTGATTTTTATTAATAAATTGTTTTATTATTGAATGCCATTTTGCATTTCGTTATATTTTCTTGAATTTCAGTTTTCTTTGGCATATACCTAGAGTTGTCCTGAATATTTCTAGGGATTATCTAAGTGACTATAAAAACAGTTATAAAGACATCAAAGTAATTATCAAATTCAGACTTAATAACTCATAATTAGGTACAGAAATTATCAAGACTCTACTCTTGTTAAGTGTCCCTGACTTTGTCTCATCAAAGAGTCAAGCATTGTTAAGTATTATATATGAGGAGTGGTGACAGCACTTATGTCAATTTAATAACTTTATTAATTAAATTTAATTAAATTTTTAATTTGTCAATTTAATCTGATATATAATAAAAATGATCTTATATAATTGTC
>WNGS01021324.1:11228963-11243566 GCA_020271785.1 Procambarus virginalis
CCATGAAACCAAACTTATAGGAGTTTAGTAGATGAATATAGAATTTATTATCAAGCTCACCTTATGAACCAAGTGAAACTCGAATCACCAGTTGACTGAACATGTCCAAACATAGTCGGCCGAGAATGAACAGTCACTGAACATAAGACACAATAGAGCTGCCGCTGCGTGCTGATGTCTTGTGTTGTAATGGTTGTTTTCCTTCTTGCCGTGATTTTATCGAGAGGGTAATAGATCTTTATGAGGATTGGTTGTGTGTACATACCTGAAACCGAACTAGTATAGCGCCTTGGTCAGCGCAGGTCGGGGTCACCGCCCAATGGTCCCGGTTTCCAGTCCCCGGGCAGAGACAGAAAGGGTGGATATTATTGTTTTTCGCCCATGCTTCTGTTACCTGGCAGTGAATGGTACCCTGGGTAGGCGAGAATAGGTTGGTACAGGCAACGCAAGAGGACAGTGCGGCGCACGCGCATACACCCACCCACCCACCGGGGCGCACATTAGGCACCCTGAGGGTGTCTGGGGGTTTATGCGTCGGGGGTGTTCACTGGTGGCAACATTTGCGGCTTGCAAGGAGAAAAGTTTGGCGATTGCAAATCGGGGCTTCGGAAGATTGATTTTATTGAAAGGACGATGAAGACTAGGAAAGTTTCATTAGTGTGGGAGAGTGTCTTAAGCCCGCGTCGAGTATGGTTTTTTAATGTGGGAGGATTCACAATCCCCAGCTAAATCTTTGCTATAGCCTTGGCTTGTTTAATGCTTTGTTTATAATATATTGCGGTTTTATTTTTCGAGATGATTTTTATGTGTACCTTGAGGCATGTTCTCACCACTCATACCTTGCAACACTTACATTCGTAAACTGGAAGTGGCCCTTATAGTATATATATATATTAATATCGATAATGAAGAGTATATATATTTCAAGTGTAGATATGATAGAGCCCATAGGCTCAGGAACCTGTACATCTGTTGATTGACGGTTAGAGGCGGGCCAAAGAGCCAAACCTCACCCCAGCAAGCACAATTGGTGAGTACACACACACACACACACAATAAAATAAATACACAACCTCTTAAACAAAAATTGAAACCCACTAGCAAGGGACACATACAAACAAAAATGCTCACATAACGCACACACCCACATGGATTTACACACATACACACACACAGGCTGTGTGGACAGTGTTTTGGAGTCGTAGTCCCAATGGCCCGGTTCGATTACCGGCGGAGGAGGAAACAAATGGGCAGAGTTTCCTTCCCCCTGATGCTTCTGTTCATCTAGCATAATAGGTACCTAGGAGTTAGACGGCTGCTACAGGCGGCTTCCTGAGATGTGTGTGTGTTGTGTATGTGCGTGTGTTTAGAGAAATATATGAAGTAGATATAATAGAGGAAAATATATGTTAGAAAGGCGGGGTCCAAGAGCTAGTAGCGCGATTCTGAAGACACAAATAGTAAATATATTTGGACTTACAAACAGTCATATTTTCACAAAAAGCTCAACACCTAAAACACCCCGCAAATACTCAAACATCTTACATATACAGAAAAGAAAATAATGAAAAAAAAGCCTAAAGAAAAAAAAACGCGCAGAATGAGAACGCTCAGTCTCTTCCCTTCCTTCAACTATTCCTGCCCCTCCCTCCAATCATTCCTGCCCCTCCCTCCAATCATTCCTGCCCCTCCCTCCAATCATTCCTGCCCCTCCCTCCAATCATTCCTGCCCTCCCTTTAACTATTCCTGCCCCTCCCCATCAGCCATTTGTTTCCTTCCCTAAAGCCATTCTTTCCCCTCCTCTATGCCTCATTCGCACCTGAAAAGCAATATTGCCAGAGGAGATAAAGCGACCGATTAATCCTTAAATCCAATGAGAAACTCGGCATTTAATTTGCCTTATCTGACAGAGGGGGACCGAAGGACATGTGGTAATGACCTCAGAGGAACTGAGAGAGGAAGTCTCTCTATCTGTGTCTATATTTTCTCTCTGTTTCTGAGTGTGTCTATCTCTGGATCCTCAGTCATTCTGTCTCCGATTCTCTTTCGGTCTGTCTGTCGCTCTCACTACTTTATCATTCTCCCCTCTTCAAACATTTGTTTTCATTCGCCAATCAGACAGGAGGAACGTGAGCACACAACTGGTAATCAGATCGCTTTGCGGTTTGATGACCAAAGGATTTGGTAAGGTGGGGGAAGGGAGGAAAGAAGGGAGGGAGGGGGAAGGGAGACAAGAAGATTGGAATCCATGGATAAATAGCGAAATGCGTTCGCATTTGTAAACATGCTCGGCAGAGTATGTTTATTGATAGAAATTCGCACGTGAAGCTCTGCTTGATTGAAAGATTTATTTTCCCTTACGTGGTCGTTGGTGGGAGCTTCCTACGCCAGAAATTCATTACCATTTCCGATTGATTGATAAAGATTAAGCCACCCAAGAGGTGGCACGGGCATGAATAGCCCGTAAGTGGTGGCCCTTATGAGCCATTACCAGTATCAAGAGATGATACTGGAGATCTGTGGAGGTGCGACTGCACCCTGCGTGACGGGAGATGTCTCCCGGACCAAATGGTGACCAAATGGTCCTGTACCATTTCCCATCACCACATCTTTATCCTGTGCTTCTTCCATCCCTAGTCCATCACACAACCTCCTCTCTCTCTCTCTCTCTCTCTCTCTCTCTCTCTCTCTCTCTCTCTCTCCCACCCACCACCCACTTACGCTTTGAGCTCAACCACTATTTATCTCAGTCCGCCCTGCTTTACTCGGTGGGGATACAGCGAGCCTTCACACCCTAAGTTCTTCCCACTACAGAGGCCGCATCTATCAACATTTGTCCAGGTTTGAAGCCCGCGCTGCTCAGGGATTCTCAAAGGAGAATAAACTGTTTCAGTGCTCAAAGGATAGCTGAGTAACAGAACCGCCTCGTTCCTCTTCAAAGAGGTCAAAATTAACTTTTTTTTTTTTGGTTTTGTTTTGCTCTCTTTGAACCGAGTAATCTTCAGGGTGAACTGCTGAGTGCCACACTATTTTATGCTTTGATGCATCAATTAATATTAGATATGCTAACTTACCAAGCTCTCATCATTCAATGAGATTTGCGTCGATGCAAATTACCTAAAAAATTAATTATTTTCGCAATGAAACCACAATAGTGTGATATATATCAATGAACATCATTTTGAGACAATGGAGTGACTTGAACTCTCGACCTGGTGATTCCTATTGAATTGAACTATCAGGGGAAAGGGCCAAGCCATTACGACTATATAGCACTTGGAAGGGGTCAGGATAAGGATTTGGGATGGGACGGAGGGGAAGGAATGGTACCCAACCACTTGGACGGTCGGGGATTGAACGCCGACCTACATGAAGCGAGACCGTCGCTCCACCGTCCACCCCAAGTGGTTGGGTTCCTGGTGATTCCTAGACGCCTGCCTTAACCGACTCAGCCACGATGGTAAAAAAAAGTTGGCCAACTTAGAACTGTACTGTAGGCCAGAGTGTGGTCGGGTTGACTGTAAAATCCTGGTTGGGTCCCGGTTTGGGTTCTCCAGAACCTCCCAGAGAGCTCAGTAGAGTAGCTGATCAACGCTAAGCCCCGAAATCATCTCAAGATAACTTCAAGAGAGCCTAACCACTAGGCTACTGGGGATCGAACGACAGTACATGTGCAGCCCATCCTCCTGTACTGGTAGTACTTATAGTTACGATGAGGATCATAGTATATATACCGACGTATAGCGAAATTAGAAACTTGACATCTGACCTATTGAGTTGGACAAATCTGAGGCCTAATATAGCACATATATGTGCTATATTAGGCCTAGGAATGTTTCAGTCAGTATATTACTATCTAAAAGCTAAGTACATACGAATTGGTGACTATTGACGATCGTCACAATAGGTACTATCTAAACAGGAGGATGGGTTGGTAATATTATATATATATATATATATATATATATATATATATATATATATATATATATATATATGCAATTGACGATCATTAAACACTGATCATTTGTATGCGGAAAAACCACAAAGAAATGGAGAAGAGAGATGAACGTTTCGACTCGTGAAAGCCGTTGTCAACATCAGTCTGATGTTGACAACGGCTTTCACGAGTCGAAACGTTCATCTCTCTCCTCCATTTCTTTGTGTTTTTCCGCATATATATATATATATATATATATATATATATATATATATATATATATATATATATATATATATATATATATATATATATATATATATACTGACCGAAGAGTGTGTTGGTATGATAGCAACAGGTGTTGGATTGTGGCTTCGTAATATATGTTATTAAGGGAGCTATCGGCTTCATTAGGCTGTAGAACATTTTTATCTCCCGAGTTATGGGTGTGTATAAACGCTGCCATATATTTCGTTGAAACATATTTATAGCATAGATATATTTATTAGAGCCAAGCTTAATTACATGCCTCGTTCACGAAGAGCAATTTGTAACCTGCAGTTAAAAATATGACAAAAATAAATACATGAAAACAGCGAGTCTGTCAGTCGTCAATATTGGGGAATATAAATTAGTTCTTTTTTTGTTTTGTTTTCACTTGATTATTTGTGATGACAAAAAAAGGTATTAATTGGAAATGTTTGGTTCCTGTGTAGGATACATGAGTTGCCAGTGTTGTTGTAATATTTGGTAATGGTTACAGCGCAGCTGTAACTGTCAGTATTGCTTTTGCTGAACCTGTCAGATTTTTTTTATCCCTAACCAGGCGCTATAGCCGACTGTTTAGTCAGAAATATCTTGTGGATTTAACTCGCTGTCTGATGTCAGCACCCCCGCTCACCTGATCAGACACACATAATTAACAACAAAATATGGTTCTGTGTCATTGTTAGACACAAGGACACACCCCACCAGCAGGCTAGTATTCCTCACCCCTGGCCGACCCTCCACGCTGTTGTTTAAGATTCGCTACTTGGAACAAAATGTTCCAAGTAGCACGGGCTATGGTGAGTCCGTAGTGGACTTACCTGGCACAGGAGCGGGGCAAGTAGCACGGGCTACGGTGAGTCCGTAGTGGACTTACCTGGCACAGGAGCAGTATTGTAACTTGAGGGAAAGAGGCAAAGGCAATAAATAGGCAAGAAGGGCCCGCCACGAAAGGGAGATTACATAAATATATATTCCAGCGAGGGCTTTAATAACCCCTCAGAGGTTGATAGGCCTTAATCCCAGCACCACCTCATCCACCACGATTTATTGACTATTCTACTTCAGTCTTGCAATACAGGTATATCTCTTTCAAACTAAAACATGATATTGAAACACCTCACTATCGGTTATTGGAAATAAGACGCTTGCACTAAGACGTTTAACATCTTGCAACACATTTTATCACCTCTCTTGAGAGATTGAAGATTGAATCGTCAGAACTAGAGCAATTCTGATAAGTGATTTCACATCCCGAAACCATGCCTTCGATATTGTTACCTCAAGGTTAATATTTTTGAAGTAATTCCATAGCCATAAATGAATTGAAACTTCAATTACCAGCAGTAACGCAGTATGTTTTTATATAAATACCCCTCGCCTCATGTGCCTCTGATATCTTTCTCTAAGTTTAAGACTTTTACAAGAATTTGTTCTTCCTGCTCACTTAGGAAATTGAAGAGCTTACCAGACATTCACAATACGTACTGCACAAGGAATAACAGGTTAGCGATTCCCTTGAGACACTTCATTACACACTACACATGGAAAACAATTTTTTCCTTAGCATACTTGTGAGAACAACAAATTTCTCGTAGGGCAATGTCCTGCGAGACATAAGTTAACGAGATTTCGAGTTCCTGCTCACGAACGAGAGAGTGAGAATCCCATACAGACAGCATAAATAACTTGACTCGACATTAGTTGTCAATACAAAAATAAAACTTGGAAATAATTAACTAATTTCAAGCCGTGCTGTTTATATGTTCGCAGTTTAACAAGTTTTATGCATTAGGAATAATAACCAGCACTTGCCACGGGTCACTGAAGCTCTTCCTGTCCAATTAGAGTAATGGTTAGCGGGTCAAAGGATTACAGAGGCTGTCTGCACACCAAGTACTAGAGCTGTGTGTGTGTGTGTGTGTGTGTGTGTGTGTGTGTGTGTGTGTGTGTGTGTGTGTGTGTGTGTGTGTGTGTGTGTGTGTGTGTGTGTGTGTGGAAAAAAAAATCTATTGGATTTTGTAATATGCAAATTAATAATTGTTTTTATTTTGACTATTTTTTGTTTTTTGTTTTAATCGACACCTTCCAAACATAAATGTTTTATTTCAAGTCTGGTTTTCTCTCAGATAAATGCATGTAAAATAAACCAATATATTTCTTAACATTTCAGCTACAACATAAGTGTACAAAGTGAATGAGTGCACAACATGCAACGCTGTCATGATAATAACTGGTCCACTTCCCATAGAGATCCAACCTCGTCTTCAGAGACATCAGACCGTAGACACGCGACGTCTACAGAGACATCAGAACCCCCCCCCCCCAACAGACTTTACAATGACATCGTAGCCCCTCTAACCGCGTCGAAATGAGTTTAAGGGTAAATCTTCTGGTTGTGGTGGGTTACCGCCTGAATTTTACCAGTCCCCGTGGTGCAGTGGTAAGACACTCGCCTGGCGTTCCGCGAGTGCTTTGTCATGGGTTCGTATCCTGGCCGGGGAGGATTTACTGGGCGCAAATCCTTAACTGTAGCCTCTGTTTAACTCAATAGTAAAATGTGTACTTGGTTGTAACAACGATTCTTCGCGGCGGGGATCGTATTCCAGGGACCTGCCCGAAACGCTACGCGTACTAGTGGCTGTACAAGAATGTAACAACTCTTGTATATATCTCAAAAAAAAAAAATTGTGTTTCTATATATATATATGGGATGTCCTTGGTATACAGACTTTGTACAAGTGATACAGTATAGCATACATTGTTACACAGGACATCTTCTACAGTGACATCTGGATATCTTTTGCAGTGACATCTGACCACCTACAACACGAGCAAAAAGTGACGTAATTTTTAAGAGGACGGGTTGCACAGTCAACATCCTCGACGAAGTGACACCTCAGAATTCTTCCCCCATTTTCTAATTGTAATAATAATAATTAATTTTGGGTATACTCAAGCATATCACACCCTGACATTCTCCATATCTTAATATAGAGGTATACTTACCTGACACCTCTTTGTATGTACGTGTCGAGATAGACAACTCACTGGAAACTATGCACGAGAGGATGGTCGTGAATGAAGCCGACTTAATGCATCACTTGTGCCTGAACTACATTGTCTTGTATGTTGAACAAACAGCTCAAGAAAAACTACAATGTTTCAAACACTGAACGAATTATTAAAATACGAGCAAACATAAAATAAAATTATAACTATTTTATAAATAATATATTTATTGTCACATAAATACCCTGCATAGCAATGGAACGACCTCTTCCACTCATCTTCTATGTTATTACGCGGAAAGTCCACCTCAATGACAGCCATCGAGGTTCATCCACCTCGTACCGCCCAATGCCTGGTGCGGTTCGCCGGCAGGCAGAGTTCCTCCACAAACTAGCAGTTGGGAGCCGGTCGGCCGAGCGGGCAGCACGCTGGACTTGTGATCCTATGGTCCCGGGTTCGATCCCGGGCGCCGGCGAGAAACATTGGGCAGAGTTTCTTTCACCCTATGCCCCTGTTACCTAGCAGTAAAATAGGTACCTGGGTGTTAGTCAGCTGTCACGGGCTGCTTCCTGGGGGTGGAGGCCTGGTCAAGGACAGGGCCGCGGGGACACTAAAAAGCCCCGAAATCATCTCAAGATAACCTCAAGATAGATAGCCACTTCTATCATGCAGTTTGCCACCTCTAACTAGCAATTATACACCCTCTATTCAACTCTTGTGGAGCCGTTAACTAACCGTTACTGCCTGCCGCTTGTTCCTGCTAATGTTGACACAAGACGTGACGTCATCACCCACAGGGGTATAAATAGAGCCTTGCAACCCATGGAAACTTACGGGCTCCCCATAGACCGTGCTACTTGGACACTTCGTTCTGAGTAGCTAAATCTAAAACAACAACAAACCATGGAAGCCCGAGATCACGACCTCTCCGTAGGGTGCAGTCGCACCTCCACAGATCTCCGGTATCAGCTATTGATACTGGTAATGGCTCCAAAGAGCCACCACTTACGGGCTATTCATGCCCGTGCCACCTTTTGGGTGGCTTAATCTTCATCACTCAATCAATCACCATGGAAGTAAATCTCTCCCTGGTGCTCTTGGGGTCATCATTGCTTCTTTCACCTGCCCTCTGCTACCAGCCTACGTCGTGTGTCGGATGCTGTGGTGGTATGGGTGGATGTCTTCAGCTCAACAGTATAATATTGTATTCATATTAATAATTTAATTTACTTGTTTTATTTGTTCTGTTATAATAGCCAAGTGTTTGCATGAACCGTTTCCTGTTATATTAGTTTTATAGTAAAGTTTATTATTTGTTCATCTGTTTCTTGTTTCATCCTGCCATTTACACACGGCAAGGGCCAATGCAGCATTTTTATTTTATTTTATGTGAGAGCCACACTACACCGGCCCAGTATTGCTGCCCTACTGCATCACGTCACAATATAACAAATACGAGCTGAATTCGATTATAAGTGAATCAGGCTGTGTATGTTTACATATAAGTATGTTTACATACAAGTTGTTCTCAGACTCACTTCTCTTCGAGATGATGCTCTCTAGTGGGTAAAGTGTGTACATTATATACACCAGATGCTCTCAGGCCCCGCCCTCTGCTGGGTAAACTGTGTGTATATATATATACCAAATACTCCACAGCCCCGCCCTCTGTAAGCTGATTCACGTTTATATACCAAATGCTGTCAGAACCGCCCTCTTGAAGGCATAGTCTATATAAACAGATGTTCTCAGCTCTCTGCACACACTGCCACTCCCATATCATATTGTTCCCTCTTTGCCAGCTAAATTTAATATAAACAATTTGAGAAACAGGCATTTCTAAATAAGAATTACTGGTCCTTCTGTGTTGATGGATGACACTGCTTCAATTGCAAATGAGCAGCAATTGCAGCAGTAGCTCCCTCTCCCCCTTCCCTCAACACTTAACATGCTTCACATCATGTTTGTCCAGCGAGTTCCAGCGAGTTTCTCTCATTGTTTCACTGTGGGCTTATCGACAGGAAATTTGCATATTCAGCTCCCAACACCGAGGTAAATTTACAGGCCGGACACCGTGCTTGTTGAAAGTGGAGCACAGTGGGGTTTGATATCCCAGCTGTTGGATATCTATAGTGTTGGCTCACATTTGTTTGATATCTATAGTGTTGGCTCACATTTGTTTGATATCTATAGTGTTGGCTCACATTTGTTTGATATAAGCTGTCAGCTCACGCTTAGTCTAATGGCTTGGCGCTTTCCATGATAGTTCCCTTCCCCTTCCTTGTTATCCAGACGCTGCCTTTCCCTTGTGGTGTAACTAAAGGACTTTTATCTCCCTTACACACTTTCTTTACACTTATTTGGATTGAATTCCAGTAACCTATTGTACTGTGTCGAAAGTGTCCTGACAGTCTAGGAAGATGCAGTCTACCCGTCTCTTCTTCTCTCTGTCTTATTTTGGTGATCCTGTCATAGAATTCTGTCAAGTTTGTGAAAAATAATTTTATCCTCTCTGAAGCTGTGTTTAATTTAATTTGTGTGTTAACAAAAAATTCTCCCCAATTGTTCTACAATCTTTTTTTCCAGCATTTTACGTTGTACTGCTTGGTAATAACACTGTTCTATAGTGCATCATGTCTGTCCCTTTGTTGAATATTGGGAACTCATTTGCTTTTTTTCCGGATTGCCAGCAGCTCCTCTGACTCTAGTGTAATGAACACTATGGTTAATGGGTAACACAAGAGACCTGCAGCTTCCTTTTAGTAGCCATCTGGCTTGGTCCTGCAGCTTCCTTTAGTAGCCATCTGGCTTGGTCCTGCAGCTTCCTTCAGTAGCCATCTGGCTTGGTCCTGCAGCTTCCTTCAGTAGCCATCTGGCTTGGTCCTGCAGCTCCCTTCAGTATGCATGGTGACACCTGGCTTGGTCCTGATGCTTTTCTACATCCCGTTCCTCCAAGTGTCTTTTTTTTAACCTCTTCTACAAAATTTCAATTCTGTTTAGTGCTGCGTCTGGCCGTCTGTTGTCCCATCTCCCTGGATATCAAACTAGTTCCAGTTTGTAGACATCCTGGAACCTCTTGTTGATTAATTTCTTCACACACTTCATTGTCATTCTTCAAGAGTGCTCTTCCCTGTCTCAGCTCTCGCATCACGAGGTCTCGTACCGTGTTTTCTTCCGTATATATATATGGTCATAAAGTAGCTTAGATTGCGGCAAAAATCAAGCAGCCAATGTCATAGTCAAACTGATGCTCTGCTTCCCTACCGATGGTGGGTTACTCATTCCCAGCTCTTTAGTGTCTCTGTACCCATGTCCATATACTTGTCATACCATTTAACAGTCTCCGTGGTGTAGTGGTAAGACACTCACCTGGCGTTCCGCGAGCGCTATGTCATGGGTTCGTATCCTGGCCGGGGAGGATTTACTTGGCGCAAATCCTTAACTGTAGCCTCTGTTTAACGCAACAGTAAAATGTGTACTTGGATGAAAAAAACAATTCTTCGCGGCGGGGATCGTATTCCAGGGACCTGCCCGAAACGCTACGCGTACTACTGGCTGTACAAGAACGTAACAACTCTTGCATATATCTCAAAAAAAAAAATATAGTTTTATTGTCCTTACACTGTTGAACCATGGGTTTGTCGATCTCCTTTTATCCATTACCATCCTGAGAGGTATGCACTATTTCCAATGCTTCTTTGCATTTGTGTCGTAAGTTCCATCATCTCAAGTGCTGACTTTCCTTTTATTTCAGTCTCCCTCTGAACCTCTTTCAGGTAATCCCTAACCCACTTGCAGCAGCCTCTTCTGTATTCCGAAACTCGCTTTCAGTTCCAAAATGTAATCAACCACGATACCGGACTGGTCACTGGCTCCTAGTAGTGCCTCATGTCCTGAGTTCTCTACATGGTTATCTTGGTTAAACACTTGGTCTAGGGTAGCTGGCAGATCACTTCCTCTTTCTCTTGATATTCTGCCGTAGGAAGTGTTTGGTATTGTCTACAAGTCCTACTCTCCATATTTCACTTCCGCCTTGAGGATCCTTTGTTGATTAGTCTATTTTGTTGAAGATAAGCGCGAGCGAGAATCAACCAACTGTTACAATCAACACGCAACTCAAATTCAAATGTTTATTCAGGTAAAGTACATACATACAGGGTGTGATACAAATACTGGTGAATTTATAGATAGAGCTAGTACATACAATTTCTAAAGCCACTATTACGCACAGCGTTTCGGGCAACTGTGTGTGTGTGTGTGTGTGTGTGTGTACTCACCTAGTTGTACTCACCTAGTTGTGCTTGCGGGGGTTGAGCTCTGGCTCTTTGGTCCCGCCTCTCAACCGTCAATCAACAGGTGTACAGTTTCCTGAGCCTAATGGGCTCTATCATATCTACATTTGAAACTGTGTATGGAGTCAGCCTCCACCACATCGCTTCCTAATGCATGCCATTTTTCAACCACTCTGACACTAAAAAAGTTCTTTCTAATATCTCTGTGGCTCATTTGGGCACTCAGCTTCCACCTGTGTCCCCTAGTGCGTGTGCCCCTTGTGTTAAACAGCCTGTCTTTATCAACCCTGTCGATTCCCCTGAGAATCTTGAGTGTGGTGATCATGTCCCCCCTAACTCTTCTGTCTTCCAACGAAGTGAGGTTTAATTCCTGCAGTCGCTCCTCGTAGCTCATACCTCTCAGCTCGGGTACTAGTCTGGTGGCAAACCTTTGAACCTTTTCCAGTTTAGTCTTATGCTTGACTAGATAGGGACTCCATGCTGGAGCCGCATACTCCAGGATTGGTCTGACATATGTGGTATATAATGTTCTGAAAGATTCCTTACACAAGTTTCTAAAGGCCGTTCTTATGTTAGCCAACCTGGCATATGCTGCTGATGTTATCCTCTTGATATGAGCTTCAGGGGACAGGTCTGGCGTGATATCAACCCCCAGGTCTTTCTCTCTCTCTGACTCTTGAAGTATTTCATCTCCCAAATGATACCTTGTATCTGGTCTCCTGCTTCCTACTCCTATCTTCATTACATTACATTTGCTTGGGTTAAACTCTAACAGCCATTTGTTCGACCATTCCTGCAGCTTGTCCAGGTCTTCTTGAAGTCTCAAGCTGTCCTCCTCTGTCTTAATCCTTCTCATAATTTTGGCATAATTTTGTGTGTGTGTGTGTGTGTGTGTGTGTGTGTGTGTGTGTGTGTGTGTGTGTGTGTGTGTGTGTGTGTGTGTGTGTGTGTTTGAACGTATAGCCGACTGCGCGCGCGTGTGCACGCACACATGTCAAAACACACATTAATTTTAGTTCGGGAAGATGCGTTCCACCGGCAGCCGGCGGTGGTGGTTATTAAATACGAATAAATCGTCTGAAGACACATGACTCCCACTCGTAAAATGCGTTCAGCTTTCTCCCTCTCCTGGAAGTTTATATATATAAATTTTTATACACACAGTGACATTAATGGCGACAAAAAATTTTTTTCCAATGTTGCAGGTTTTGGAAATTATCCTATAACTCTCTTTTTTAATTTTCCGTTGTCATTAAGGAAAATCTTATAACGGGCTGATTTTCACATAAATCTGCTTTTATATTCTACTGAAGAAAATCCCTTGTTATCCGTCGAGCTAACTACCCAACAACCCTGATTGTGCTCAGAACATTAATTGCCTCTACTAGCTTAGTAAATATAAAAGCGAATTTAGGGATGCTTAGGTTAATAGCTGTGAAAAGTGGCAACACTGGGCGGTGTTGCCACCCCCCTGGGCGGTGTTGCCACACCCCGGGGCGGTGTGGCCACCCCCCTTAGTGGGTGGGTGTTTCCCCTGGGGATGATTGGGACATGTGTGAACCCTGAGAAATAGGGAAAACTATTAAGTTTCTCTTTCACTGTTTGCTTGGTAACGTATGATTGCTTCTGAGTCACATTATTAGTAACACTAACGCTGGCATGGACAAAATTAGAGAGGGCGAGAGAGTGTTGCCTGTTGTACATGCAGCAAAATAAAAATATCACACTATGATTATTACTTTTTACGCACGACTCAACTTTATTAGTTGCGTTTGATAGTTGCAAGTTAAAAATTTACTTTTCATCTGTTATCTGTAGCAATGTGGACCTTATATTCCTGTTTTTTTATTTGGAGGATAACCACAGAACACTCTAAATTTAATTTACTTGCATTTTGTAATGTAATCACCTTCTGTGGTTGATTGTTCAATAAATCCCTGAACTATAAAAAAATATGTTTAACAAATCTCTAACTCTGTCCATGGAGGCAAAGACAATGTATATATGCTGGTTAGCATTGTTAATATTTGGCCACGTCAGTGGGAAAAATTATAATAAAAATATTGTAATGTTACCAAACAGTATTGCACATTGATTCATTTATAGGAACTTTAAATTGAAGAGGTGAAGTAATTTTTTAGTTGCATCAACGACATCTAAAGTTTTCGCCAACGGTACGAGCATTGAAACTGTTTTGTTCGTTTAAAATGGAACTTGTAAAGGAATACTTCCTTTTACTATACACGTATGTGTACCAAAACGTGTACCCTCTTTCTCGTTGAACAGTATATACAGTATAAAAGAACATCACACACACTCACAGCTCTGTAAAGAGAACAAGCTTAGCTGACAACACACACACCGTATCAGCAAGGCAGATAGCCTGGGGCCAGATTCACGAAAGCACTTACGCAAGCACTTACGAACGTGTACATCTTTCCTCAATCTTTGACGGCTTTGGTTACATTTATTAAACAGTTTACGAGCATGAAAACTTCCCATTCAACTGTTATTGTTATAAACAGCCTCCTGGTGTTTCGGAGCTCATTAACTGTTTAATAATTGGAAACAACCCGCCAAAGATTGAGAAAAGATGTACAGGTTCGTAAGTGCTTGCGTAAGTGCTTTCGTGAATCTGGCCCCTGCTTACTATCATAACTCTACTATATTTCTCATTTCTCAATTTTCGCTATACCTATGCTTCTCTATCCTCTTTACCCCCCGAAAAAAATAGGATATACACAGAGTTGACTTTAATCGTGGACTATGTTCAGGCCAAAAGTATACTTGCTGGTTGGTTTGAAAGCAATTGTGGTGGGCTTAATACCCATCGCCCAACACCAAACTCATAAATTGGTAGTATACTATTGAGAAATGGATCTGAGGTGAAATGAGGTGGAGGTTACATTTATCCCACCGCACCTCCTCTATGTGTGGTGTTAATCATTACTGTAGTTGGTAATATTAGAAGGATTATGATAGATTTAATTTGATCATAATCATAGATATTAGGAAAAAAGTGTTTACAGTTCATACGAGTTGTTGTTGTACGTAGGGTCTTACATGATATCCTTGGAGAGATAGTTCAACC
>WNGS01021324.1:11246128-11292787 GCA_020271785.1 Procambarus virginalis
CTCCTATCATTGCCAGGTTCTCGGTAAGTTTCCTTCCCGAGTTATACAAGCAGATAAGGGCAGGGAAGGAAACTCGTAACTATCTGGCAAAAGCAAACAAAACATTAAACTACATCAAGCACATGGAGAGGCAGGTCCTAATATCGACTCAAATCCAGTGCATAAACACTCACAAAAGGCATTGAGTAACCAACCACCATGCATTAGGGCCAAGGACTGGCTAAACAAAAGAAAACAAAAGCTACACTGCATCATCAACCAGAGGAAGAAAGGAGGAACCTAAAACGGTACCCCTAGTACAGTACTGTATATATATTTTTCAGATTTTGTTAACAAATTTTTGTTACTAGGGAATCTTAGTAACAAAGTCTAGGCCAGGGGTGGGCAACCTCTGGCACGCGTGCCAAACTTGACACGCCGATGACTTTCTCTGGCACGCAAGAGCATTCTGGAATTATGTAAAATAAAGAAAACCCTCTAATTTTCATAAAAGAAAAAAAAATCCTCTGAAGATTTTTATTATGTTCATTGTCTCGTCACGCTTACCTCAAACATTGTCTTACTAAACTTATTGATTGGTATTAGAATAAACGTACGTATACTTTACTACAAAGTTTGTGTGTGCTATAATATTAACAGGAAATAAATAATTCTTTAAATACTCGCATTTCAGTAGAAGTAGGCTAATTCATTTCTCGTCACTGCACTTCACAACGACAACACAATACCGTTATCATACCTTCCATGCATATCAATATATTACTTATTTTAATTTCATGCCCTTTACAGATTGTACAGAATGTCACCACCTCCAGCTAAGAAACGATGTCAGTCAAATGAAGAGGATATTAGAGAATTTAAGGAATACTGGACTGAAAAGTTTGGCATGATTAAGAAGGATGATAAAGCTTTATGCATTTTCTGTTCTGACACAGTTGTTTGTAGAACTTCTTCTGTAAAGAGACTTTTGAAAATGTTCATAAGAACTTAAGCAATAAAACTGAGGAGGAACAAAGAGAATTAATTTCTCGTGAACTGAGCAAGACAAAAACACAAGCTGAAACTTTTATGAATTATATTTCAGGTAGGCCCAGTTCCAACTTAGTTGCTGCTAGTTTTGAAGTTTCAAAAGTTATTGCCCAACACGGAAAGCCTCTCTGTGATGGGGAGTATATTAAAGAAGCTTGGCTAGAATGTGCACCTTTTCTTTTTGACAACTTTTCAGAAAAGAAAAAGATTATTCAGCGCATTAAAGATTTGCCTGTGAGTAGGAAAACAGTTAAGGATAGGATACTTAAGTTGGTGGGACTGGTGAGAAGGCAGGATTTATAAATCTGTTTGCAAAAAGTGTTGGTCATCCACTGATTGGCTTCCATTGCATCATACATGAGGAGGCTTTATGTGCAAAAGCTGGCCTAAAGGAACTGCAAGAAGTGATGCAAACAGTTACCAAGGTTGTTAATTACATTTGTGGTCGGCCTTTAAATAAAAGACAATTTCAAACTCTACTGGATGAGGTAGAATCTGTGTATAAAGGACTGAAAATGTACAACCATGTTCGTTGGCTTAGCAGAGGCTTGGTTCTGAAACGATTTATTGAATGCTTAGATGAGATAAAGCTCTATTTGAACGATCAACAAGTGTCATACCATGAATTTTCTGACATCGTGTGGGGTTTGTAAACTGACGTTTTTTGCAGATTTTTGTGAACATTTAAATGAATTGAATATTAAGTTACAGGGCTCTGGTAAGACACTTGATGTTATGTTTTGTTACATAAAAGCTTTTGAAATGAAGCTTAAAGTTTTTAAGAGGGATGTAGATAATGAGAGATTTAGATACTTTCCAAACCTAAAGAGGTACATCAGTGATCTAAAAGATGACAGAACAGACCACAAATGTCTTCAAAAGCTGTTTGTAAACATTATCGAGTCAACAGTTTGGCAGTTCTCTACAAGATTTGCCAAATTCAGAGAACTGGAAGACACAGTAAAGTTCATCAAGTTTCCAGACAGCATCAAAATGGATGAACTAAACTTGCAAATGTTTTCATGGATAGACATGGATGATTTTGAGATGCAGTTGATTGAATTTCAGAGTAGCTCAATTTGGAAGCAGAAATTTGTTGACCTTAGAGTTGACTTGGAAAATATTGAAAGAGAGAGATTAGAGATGAAAGTAACAAAGAGAAATGCGGAAAACGAAGTATTAAGGACTTGGAATACTATTCCAGAAAATTATGTCTGTTTAAAAAACCTTGCAACAGCATTGCTAACCATGTTTTCGTCTACATATGCTTGCGAATCTTTGTTCTCAATTATGAACTTTGTTAAGTCTGGTAACAGGAGTAGCATGACAGATGAAACTAGCGCTGCATGCATATCTCTCAATGTTACTAAATATAAACCCGATGTAAAATCTCTGTCATCAGTTATGCAGCAGCAGAAGTCTCACTGACAGTATATAAAAGGAGTCAACAAGTTTTTTATCTGTTGTATTCTATTAAAGTCACAAAAGCTTAAAGGCTGTTGAAATGCACTTCTGAAGGTTAAATATAAAATTTTCTGTTTTTTTTATACTATGTTTTACTGCACTGAGGTAATTTATTATTTTTTCGTTTAAAAAGTTCTTAAGAGATACCAAATATGTTCTAAAAAAAATGGTTGGCACGTGGAAAAAGTTGTGTCAAGAGACTTGACTGATTTTGGCATGCACTCTCAAAAAGGTTGCCCACCCTGGTCTAGGCTCAAGACAAGGGCCCACAAGAGAAGGAAGTGGTATAACTTGAGAGGAACCAAAAGTGCCCAAAAACAATACTAAACAGCTTCAGAAAAGGTTTCTTGGGGGCTATCAGCCTGCATTGAACAGTATGAATTTAGAAAAATAATGCAGACAATAAGTCACAATAATGTGGCTACAAATTAGACACACAACCCACAAATCAAACTAAAAAATAATTAACAGCATTTTGGTCCATCCTGAACCATTATCAAGCCACAATTACAACGTGATAATGGTCCATGCAGACCAATATGTCATCAATTATTTTATTCTCAGATTTGTGGTTTGGGTGTTTAACTGAAACAACTGCAATGAATAGCGGCAGTTGTCAGTGTAACACAAACAAGTAGTGTGTTATGCCGTAAAATACTCACACGTTCCCGAGAGCCTCGCAATGATAGGAGTCCTGAGTGAACCATATACTGTGGAAGTTAACTATGAGAGTATCTAAAGGAACTTGGCCTGTCAAATATATTTAACTAAAGGAAACAAGAATGTTGTAGAATTAAACTCTGAACTTAACTACTGTGATTCATTAATATTATACAGTTTATATACATTTCTACCATAAATGTATTTTTAATCATGTGTTTCAGGATATATGTAGTATGTCATTAGACTATACATTGCAACAGGTAGTGTTTTTGTATAACAAAATATCAGGAAATATAAAATTAAAGTTATATATAATTGAGGTAAATGTTGGAATCAAATGCTTATCTTTTTAGTTTTGTACATTTTGAGAAATGTTTATTATGGTTACAGTATAATAAGTCATGAATTGAATAACCTATACCTCGCATATATTCTGGGTTTGTTTACATATTTGTTGATATATGTATGGGTTGACAGATGCACATGTTTAGCCTTTAACCCTTAGACTGCAAAAAATACCCACACTTCAAACTAACAATTGAAATTGAAGTCTTTCAATATACAGTGGCACCTCAACTTACAAATCCCCCTACTTACGATTCTTTTTATTTATGACCCTAATTTCGTTGGAAAATTTGACTGGACTTACAATCTTTGCTTCAACTTGTGACTTTGTTGATACATGTATGGGTTGACAGAGCATGTGGTTCCTGGTGGCATGGGTGACCCCACTTCAGTTTACCAGACTGCTCGCTTAGTAATGATCGCGCTTGAATTCTTTGTAAAGAATTTCATCATTTTTCAGCTTTTTTGCTTTCTAAACATAAAATTATTATATACCATGCCATGGGTTCCTCAACAATTAAGAAGTGGTGTGCAGTATGGGAAGAAATGCAATGTTTTGTTGAAAAGACTCATCCAAATCAAGCTGCAGTAGGCCGTTGCTTCAACCTTTTAAGTGACACTGTGATGCCTCACTACAGACAAATGTTAAAACGTAAGGAAAAACAAGTCTCTATGGAAAGGTTCTTAGTGAAAAAAACAAGCAGCGAGCCACAACCAGGTCCTAGTAGTATGGAGGCAAAACATAGGAGGGAGAGTACCCCCAGAGAAGTCTTCACTGCCTGATGTTATAATGGAAGGGGACTCCCCTTCTAAACACTAACACCTCTCCTCCTCCCCATCTTCCATGTGCCAGCAAGTCATCAATAAAGGTGAGCTATAACTTGTACATACAGTACTATAGTACAAAAAATGAGTATTATGTATGAAATGTATTTTGAAGTTAATATTTTTGGGTGTGAGAAATGAATTCAATTTACATTATTTGTTATGGGAAAATTTGTGCAAAAGCAACTTCATACAGTCAACAAATTTGTTATAAAATGTTTAATAACTTTAGTGGTTTCTAGATATTGTTAGCCTTATTTTGTTAATAAAGTACTGTAGTGCATTATATATTGACAGTAGATTAGGCATGGATGATGAACAGTTTTGTTTTATCTCCATTAATAATTGAATGACCAAGCTATTTCTACCCTGGTTAAATATTCTTTTAAGCAGAATGAACCTTCACATATGTACTCATGAATGACTGCAGTAAAATTACTGATAC
Organism: Procambarus virginalis; assembly: GCA_020271785.1. Classification (NCBI taxonomy): domain Eukaryota; kingdom Metazoa; phylum Arthropoda; class Malacostraca; order Decapoda; family Cambaridae; genus Procambarus; species Procambarus virginalis. Next base: position 11,250,900 of record WNGS01021324.1, read on the forward strand.
TGATATTTCCAGTATTGCAGAGTACTAATAGGAAAGGCTATAATGTGAAAGTAGTTGTAAGTCATATCTTTGTATCTTGTTTCCAAGTAGTCACCTAGTTGTGTTTGCGGGGGATGAGCTTTGCACTTTCAGCCCTCCTCTCAACTGTCAATCAACTGTTTCTACTACTACTATTTTATTTTTCTCTCCACACCACACACACACCTTAGGAAGCAACCCGTGACAGTTGACTAACTCCCAGGTACCTATTTACTCCTAGGTAACAGGGGCATTCAGGGTGAAAGAAACTTTGCCCATTTGTTTCTGCCAGGTGCAGGAATCGAACCCGTGCCACAGAATTAAGAGTCCTGCGCGCTATCCACCAGGCTACCAGGCCCCCCACAAGTGTACTCGCATGCATGTAGTTGTGTGTGTTAAGTACAGTACAAATAATTGGCAGGTTTTAGGATTATAAAATAAGACAACTATATATACTATACAGTTTTTAATATTGACCATAAACTGTAGAGATATTAAAATGTTACTGAAGCCCATCAACTCAATTTTTATTACCTGTAAGTCACTTGCAATATTAATGATGTACTGTATGTCAATTTATTTTCTAACAATGTTCTGCAATGCAAACTACTTTAGCACTGTTGGAAAGATTTCATACACCATTACTCTAATGAAAGCTTTACTTTAAAAAAGTCCCAAACATTTTCACAGGATTCAGAAAATCTATTGCAGACAGTATTTGTTATACATATATAAACTCGTCCTACTAAATAGATTTAGATTTGTCTGCTTGGAATACAAGCGCTAAATGCTATCAAGACAAAATATAAACACTGGAAATGTTTGCCTTGCAACACTAACTGAGGACCATGCCTGTCGTGTAGGTTTCTGCAGTATATGAATACATGTCTCATCACGTGAATGGGCTACATTTGATCTATATACACTAATGTACGTAGATAAAAGTAACAAATTTAAAAATTGCAAAACAAACCATACCATTACAGTGCTCTGTTGGTTAGACAAGATCAAGTCTTTCAAATGGGTCACATAAGAATTATTTCTTTACATATTATTTTACAATAGCTTTTTACACTATGTACAATAGGAAATTTGTTTCATATGTAACAATAAATAGGATAACTGAATTTAAATTTTTGTTTACAGTACATATATATATTTTTTTTTATACCCCCTCCCAAACTGTATATATTCTCTGCACGTGTGTACAAGTCAAAATAACATGGATGAAACAACCCAAGCCTTGCATAAAATGAAAGTAGTGATGATGTTTCAGACTGTTGTGGACCCTTATCAACTCGGTTCATACCTCGGTTGGGCTATACGGCAATGTGTTTGAAGAAAACATGCATGAAAGTGAATTGCGGTGAGGAGTTGGTCTCAGAGGAGTAATTAGCAAATGCCCAGCTAGTGGAAAGCTGCAAGGGCTTTCTTTCAAATCTTATGATTGAATATAATGTAGTTTGAAACAAAATTATATATACATGTGAAAAATGAGAAAGAGGCGAAGTACTTTCAACCAAAGGCCCCCCAAGAGCACTTTACCTGCTATAATGTAATTTACATACTGTATTTTCTTTTGTTGATGCATGCGAGAGAAGAAAGCTGAATGTGGACTGATGTCGGAGGATTTACCAGAACTATGAAAGTAAAATAAATTGAGGGTAAAAAGTGCTAGAGCAAAGAAAGGCCAGGTTAGGAAGACATACTCCCAATCCTTTGTGTTGCTCTAGCTACATCTTTACATACCCAAGTCCTATCAAGGAGCATTACTATTTACACAACCACATAAACACCACCAAAAATCAACAATTAACAAATCATGTCTGGTCACTGGCGAGCCATTTTACGTCAAACAAACTATCAACTTACACTACCACTTCAAGACCACAATGAAACATACAATATGCTGTCCCAGTCATCATTGAAACATTACAACTTACTAATGGGGCAATAAACCCATAGGAGATTGTTAAGGACCTTCACCTCATCCCTGGCAGCACAAACACTTTTAACCATATTATAATTATATAATATACCAGTGTATATATATACAAGTACTGTACACACACACACACCCACACCTTGTACTGCGAATAAATCACTGCAGCACTCAGCATTATCATAACATATGGTTTACTGAACCATGGAATCTATTGTAATGACTGTATTCAAACATTTATTTTCCCCTGAGAGTACTTTTCATCCATAACTATAAAGTTGAGTATTACTTACATATGTCTAAGTGTATGATGCTGCAAAGCTCTAATGTTCAGGAATATTTCTGCCACATCCTCTTAGCAACAATGTTGCTTATAATAAAAACTTTCATGACAACTGTAATAATGTATGATTTTGTGCAACACATGAATGTATTATCATTATGATAGTTAATATAATAATTACCCATTTTCATAATAATGTAATATTCCATACTGCTTACTTTCTTGTACCAGGATGTCCACACAGTTTTGATGAACTTTATTGTATGATATAAAAAATAATGATTTACTTCTGCTTGTATATGTTACTATCTGACGAGTAATAGAAAAAGTGACTTCATGTACTAACCAGATCCTCTCGAGGAGGCCACACTATGAGATTACACTTGTGGTCGGAGGCCAGTTTCAGATCTGTGACTAGTCTAAACTTGCATGCCGGCGACCTGTGAGAGGAGTGACAAGTTATTAAGATTAAACTTAGCAATGAATTACATACTTATGTCATTGCCACCCAGCACACCAATGCACTGCAGCAACGGTATACAGCTCCGGTATTTCATGACAATCCACATTTTTGTCATTAGCCATACATAATTGCATTCATTTTACTCACTAATGCGGGTCTATTACCCAACATTATTTAACCATCGCATCACTTCAATATTTAGGTGGTGCCCTTATTTTACATAGGCCAAGTCTTCATTAAAATAATTATACAAACATTTGATTCAACATTTTCAAAGTTTATAAGAAAGCAATAAAAATAGGATGTGGGAGGAAATCCGTTGCTTTCGGAGCTGCTTCCCCAATTTGGAGCCATTATGGTCCATCTATGGGCTTGTATTCCCATTCCCAAGGTCATTTGTGACCTTGATGAACAAGTACCTTACAACTGGTAGTGACAGTAAAATGATGCAAAAGAAAAACAGTGGAGAGTCTAATTCAAACCCCACAGAAGGACCGTTCACTCGTGAAAAAGAACGGTAATAACACCCCCCCCCCCTCACACCAACCATGAAAGTATTAGGCAGCAGAACACCAATCTGGCATGTCTTATCTCCCCATTAAAGTATTAACTAGCACCAGAGGTGGCCGTCCCTACACAACAATAGGGGACAAAAGAGCTTGCAACACTCTTAAACCCAGACCATCCAAGTCACATTAGCAATGATGGACCCACTCAGAAAGGGTGTTTTACATGCTGAACATCTATTTCTGAACCAAGGCCCTTCAGATGTTAATGAGCAACTCCTCATTTAAAGAGAGAAGACAATCATGTTTATATTTTTAGTTGTGATGACATACATGTGAGTGGTGATAGAGGAATTTAAGGTAAACATTATTTGTAAACTTGGGGACATCAGCATAAAAGTTAGGGGTAAAAGTATAGGAAGAGGAGACTAAATATATTACAGGATAGCGCCCGTCCATTCACAATATACAGTGGAACCTTGGTATTCGTACCTCCCAATTCGTAATTTCACCATTTGGACGTGTGTTCATGTTTGGTATTCATCCGTTTGCTCGGCATTCACAGGTAAATACCATCGCTTTTGTCATAATTGTCGTTCAATGCCAACCCACTACATGGGTCTGCTCTTGCTACCGAGTTTCGTGCCTAAATCTAGTTCTCTAGATTANGTGCCAGCTAGCCGAAGCAATGTTGCAGTACTCGCAATCAGCTTAAAGCTATAATTAAAACAATGCCAGAGATAATTGAGTGGCACAGCCAGTACAGTATGTATAAAATATATTCTGTATACACAGAGGGCATAGAATAGTTACTAGTTTCCAGGGGTAACGATATGCTAGTGCCTAGTACATGTAAAGTCTGCAACCCCAAACTTGCACACAAGTGAGCACTTGACATATGTAAGTAGCGCAACTGCTGTACCACAATATAAGAGAAGGCATGTAACATGTCTGAGTAGAATGCCAGTACTGCAAAGATGCAACTAAGGGAATAAGTCATAGGACATTAACCGTGCCTAGTGGCAGCTAGCCGAAGCAATGTTGCAGTACTCGCAATCAGCTTAATGCTATAATTAAAAACAATGCCAGAGATAATTGAGTGGCACAGCCAGTACAGTATGTAGAAATATATTCTGTATACACAGAGGGCATAGTATAGTTAATAATTTCCAGGGGTAATGATATGCTAGTGCCCAGTACATGTAAAGTCTGCAACCCCAAACTTGCACTACAAGTGAGCACTTGAGATATGGTAAGTAGCTGCGGGCAGCCCTAGACTTGGGGATCCGGCGCAGCACCCCCCAAATTAGAGAGTAGCATAGGAGAAACGTGAGGAGCTCGAAGAGCAAGATTTTCTGATCAGGGGAAGGAAGACACAAACAGTATGGGGCGTAAATTTATTAGTACAGTATAAATAATTCTGCAGAGTAAGACAGGCTTCTAAGTAGGACTTAACAAATGTACAACATAGCCGTGGCTAACTCAAAGTACACGAAACAACTTAAAATGTACACCCGCTGTAAAATAAAAGTAATCTTGTAGCCTAGTAACAAACTCTGCAGAAAACTAATGGCCTATTGTCTAGAATTAGCAGTGAGGCGAATGTAACAAATCTAAGTATAACAGTCAGGACACCATAAGTGAACAACATAACATAATGGAAACCCTGGCTGGAAATAAACAGGCGGCAGAAAAATACATAGAGACTGGGAAAGCCTGATATGAATTTGGAGAAGAAAATAACCCCAGGCCAGAGGCCGAGCCGCCAAGGAATAAGGAGAAAGAATTTCCTAAATAACCCCAGGCCAGAGGCCGACTTAAGGTAGGGCTTACTAGTAGAATGGCAGTAAAGTCAAAGTAGTAGCTGCGGACAGCGGAACAGAATGGGGACGGGCGCTGCACCCCCCCCACCCATCCCCAGTGAAACGGGAGGAAAGACGTACGGAACAACGACTGACGTAGTCAGAACCGGGGAAACTGGCAGCCAGCAGAAAGGGGGAGGAGGGTGGGCGCTTCTTGAGTCGCGGACCGTGACGGGAGCGGAGTGAGAGAGAAACCTGAATCTGAATCTGAATGATACAGGAGAAGATGCCCATTGGGGCGAGCCTTGAAGTGGGGACAGCTGAAGAGAAGTCGGTGAGAGGAAATGCTGAAGTTGAAGAAAAAGTGCCAGGGCTAGACCCAGCTGCATGTCAAAGTGTAGATGCTGTATCAATCCATATCTGGCTAGGCTGGGAGACGGGTCTGGAAGGCGGCAGTGGAGGTTTTCTTTCTTCTTGGTGTGTGGAGTGTGTCTACGTCTGGTACCACCATCTCAAAACAAGCAAAATTAGGTCCCCATCCCCCTAAAGAGGGGGAAGAGAGCGGCTGCTCTCAGTTGGTTTCTTCTTAGATCTTCTATTTTTTCTTACTTCTAGTAATCATTTGATGTTCCTTGTACTGGGGGTAGTCAGGTGGGAAGAGATCCTTACACAATGTTGCTTCATCGCAATGTTCGAAGATTTCTTCATTCGCTACATTCCAATATGGTTGGTTTGGGTTGTTCAGTATGTTTTCTGCAAACTTCACATTGTAGATTTTACTGGTGAGGCGCCTGAATTCAGGAGATCCATAAATCTGCTTATCACATTCCTCGTAAAGTTGGTCGAGTATTGGAGATTGCACTGGTAATGAGTGTGGTGAGTGTGCTGCAGTGGTCTCTGGTGCTGGGGGTGATGTTTCTGTTTCAATATCAACATCGGCGTTCGAGTCGTCATCAGAAGACGTGGTATCAGAAGCCACGGTATCAGTTGTAGTTGCTGGTGTATCTGGAGTTGCTGGTGTATCTGGAGTTGTATGGTCCAGGTTGACAGGCGTCTCTGGAACGGGGTCGGGCTCTGGCGTCTCTGGAACGGGGTCTGGCTCTGGTGGAGAGGAGCCAGCAGTAAACATGGCCTCTGGTATCACAAACGGTGGTAGGTTGTTCTCCTTGTACAGTTCGTTCAGAATTCTGTACCTTTGTCTGAGGTCTCCACCTGAGAGCTCCGTTGCGAAGTGTATCAGAGCTGCAACAGTGCTATCAGGGGTGGCTGCTGGCGGCGTGAGTGAGGACGGCTGGCTGGCTGGGTTGAGAGGTGTTGTTTGTGACCTTGAGTGGCTGGCTCGGGTCCAGTAATTTGGTTGCGCGCCGCTCGCGGCGCCACTAGTCGGGAGTGCTGGGAACGATTCTTCTTGAATGTTGAATTCCTTCGTTCTTGGAGTTGAGATTCTCGATCTGGCGTCGATCATTTTCTTAATTTCCGCCTGTCTGGAGGGGCACTCTAGAGAAACGGCTGTGTGTTCACCGCTGCAGAGTAGACAGCGCTTGATGGTGGCTGTGCAGGCCCTGTGATGGTGTTCTCCAGCACAAATGCTGCATTTCTGCAGCGGGTTTGGACACTTCTGAGCATAGTGGGTGTATTCATAGCACCTGAAACACTGTCGTAGGCGGAAATAACGTTGCCTGGTGATCTGGTGGGGAGTGCAGGCCACTCCACAGCACCTGAGGCCGTTGTCCGCCGCGAGAATAGCTTCTGCTGGAGTCTTGAGGGTGACCTTGAGGGTTGGCCTCCTATTTTCATCCTGCTGAATGAGGTGGGCCGAGATGGCCGTGAGGGATCGATTTTGTGCGTTTATGCTCTTCAGGATCTCTGTAGCTGGTCGTTCCGCGATGATGTCACTCACTCTGTGAATGAATATGGTCCTTACTGCCTGAAACTGGTGGGGAGGCAGGAGTGTTAAGCCCTTTGCCTCGAGCGCAGTGGTTGTCGTCGTGATGAATAAGGCTTCTAGTGCTGCTGCACTACTGAAGAGAATTTGGGGTCCATTGGCGTCCATAACGACGTCGATGGGTGCTACCCCGGAGGTCGATGACAGTATATCCATTATCTCGGACTTGCTGTATGTGGTGTCGGTTCCACGGAACCGCACCTTCACTCTGAACAGCATGCTGCTTGTTCAGGAGGCTCCAATCGTTGCTGCCAAATATTTACCCACCCGGCAGTGCTGGGTGCAGGAGAGCCTGAACTAGAGGGTTGCACTTTCTTTAAGAGGTCTCCCGTCTCTTACCGGTATAATGCACCGGATCAGGGTGGGTTTTTTTTTTTTTTTTTTTTTTTTTTTTTTTTTTTTTTTTTTTTTTTTTTTTTTTTTTTTTGCACAGAGTACTTTGCTTTAGGAGGTCAGAGAGAAACCTCCCATTCCGCGCTATTTATGCCACCCAGACTGTCCGCACCGCGCCTTGCGGAACGCGGTGCGCAATTGTCTTCCTTCCCCATCAGAAATTCCACCGCCTTTCGTTCAAAAGGCAGTGGCCATGTTCTGCAGTCAAGGGAGGAGGGCGGGTGTTTCGTGTGGAGCGTACCGTAGCTGTGTAGGAGTGAGAGGGAACCTCCTTGTGCGTTTGCTTAAATGTGCGCCCCCCCCCCCCACGGCGCGCGCAGCTCTCACAGAGCGCTGCGTAATTGTTTTCGCCTCCCAGAATTCCCCCGCTTAATTTAAATTATGCAGGGGCCATTTTTTCTAGTTTTTACCAGTAAGACTTGTGAATTGTGTATTTTAGACTTAGATTTTTTTTTTGTAGAAACGCAGGTGGAAAACTTTTCTAAGTCTAGCTTGGGCTAGAATCGTACATTTTGGCGAAAATTCGAATTCTCATGTTTCGTGTATATTCTGGGGCCAGTATTACCCTCTAGTGCGCGCAAGGGACGTAATCCTGTACTTAAGCATTAAACAGTGATAATTACATTTTTGCCGAATTTAGTTATTTTTCGAGAAAATCGTGTTGTAATTTTGTTAGAGTCCACTTGAGGTGAAAACCTCGGATTTGACGAAAATTCGAATTAATGTGTGGAAACCGCCCGATGTGTCACTATTGTTTTGTATACAGCGTCAATATTAAAGAACAGCGTATTTATATCTGGGAACGAAAACCCATTTTTGTGAATTAAGGGAGTTTGCGATACTTGGGATGATAGTTTTTCTCAGAGTCAGAAAAAATGGCAGAGTCCAGCATTGAGTAAAAACGCAGTTTTTGGTGAAAATTCAAATTTTGGCAAGCACATATATGTCCTGGGAGTCTATATTAACCGCTAGAGCTGTTTAGTAACGTAAAACTAGTTATTTTCCTTCAGAACAAAAATTTTGATTTTTCAGCGTTTAAGCGAAAAAGCGCGGGACTTAGTTTTTTTTCAGCGCAGCTGGCCCCGCTCCATCAGTCATCAGTGGCCACGCTGCTCACTTCAAGTACGTTTAGTATTCAAGTACAGTAAATATTCTTTATTAATCCATCACGAGTGTTGTGCGTTAGTTATTTTATCATTTTAAATTGTTTTATATAAATTAGATTCTTTAATTTTCTTACGTAAAGGACTTAGGTTTCAGTAATAAAACTTCGGGTTATTTCAAGGTCAGACACGCGTGCGGGGCAGACGCTCATTCATCGAATTCACTTCAGCGATTCTCTCGATTAATCGTTGTATTTCCAACTTTGGGAATTTAGTTAGTTTTCTCTTGGAAAAAGAGTTGTTTTATTTGTGTAAGTTCACGGTTGTAGTGAGTCCGGGTCGAGTGTGTATTGAAGGGTAGCTACAAGAGACATGGCACACCAGCAATCACAGGACATGCTTAACCCAGACAGTGACCAGTCAGTGGGGACCAGTGGGAGTGGAAGTGTAGACTGTAGAGGATAGCACCTCTTCCTACACCACTGGGGACCGCTCAGGTAGCTCAGCTGACATCACAGGTGGGGTCAGTGGGACTGAGGCGACGGGGTCACGGGTTCTGCATGGGACTGGGCAGCCGAGGGTATCTTTCCGTGCCAGTACAGATACAATTATTTACATGAGTGGGGAGTCTCGCGAGGATTCCTCCCAAGAGTGGTGGGAGCCGTCTTGGGTTCCCCCACACATAACATCGACGCCACACCAACAGCAGGAATTACCTCACAGAACAACAATACCACAACACCTGGGTACACCTCACCCATCACTACAACAACCTCAACCCCACCCTCTATACCCACCCCATCCTCAATTCCTATACCCACCCCAACCTCATTTCCTATACCAACCCCAACCTCCATTCCTATACCAACCTTCCCCCTTCCTTGGACGCGGCTGCTCGCAGCCTGACGTATGAGTCACAGCCTGGTTGATCAGGTATCCTTTGGAGGTGCTTATCCAGTTCTCTCTTGAACACTGTGAGGGGTTTGCCAGTTATGTCCTTATGTGTAGTGGAAGCGTGTTGAACAGTCTCAGAGGCCCGAGACTGTTCAACACGCTTCCACTACACATAAGGGACATAACTGGCAAACCCCTCACAGTGTTCAAGAGAGAACTGGATAAGCACCTCCAAAGGATACCTGATCAACCAGGCTGTGACTCATACGTCAGGCTGCGAGCAGCCGCGTCCAACAGCCTGGTTGATCAGTCCAGCAACCAGGAGGCCTGGTCGATGACCGGGCCGCGGGGACGATAAGCCCCGGAAGCACCTCAAGGTATCAAGGTAAGGTAACCCCAGGCCACCCCTTATCCATTCCTACCTCAGGCCACCCCATACCCATTTCAATCCCAGGCTACCCCATACCCATTCCAACCTCAGGCCACCCACACCATACCTCAACCCCAACCTCCATCCACACCCCAACCCGAGGCCGCCCACACCACACCTCAACCCGAACCCCAACCACAACCCAGTTCCCAACCCCAGGGCCCACCCACTTCCAGTAGCCCCGCGTCATACAAACCGGGAATTATGAGTCTGATTCCCAGGTTGATTCTGCCGACACTCAGAGGAACGGAGTTGCCGCTTATTAAGGTGGAACGCAACCGCCGAGTGGAAGACTGGCTTTGTCAGATTAGTTCGATGCTGGAGGCCTCGAACCTCCAGAGGATAGTTTGAAAATTACTCTCGCTATGGGGGCTTGCGTGGACATAGCCGGTCCACTGGCGAGATTGACAGAGTTTCAGCACCTGACGACTTGGCCACAGTTTGTCCAAGCGATTAGGGACAGATTCAAGGAAAAGGTGTCAGAAGATTAGGCTCATTTTTATCTGCAGTCACTTAAGAGGGATGACCGCAGCACTGTCAAGGATTTCGGGACACTATTAAAGAGCAGGGTTGACGACCTCACTATGACCATTTGGTCACCATTTGGTCCGTGAGACATCTCCCGTCACGCAGGGTGCAGTTGCGCCTCCACAGATCTCCAGTATCATCTTTTGATACTGGTAATGGCTCAAAAGGGCCACCACTTACGGGCTATTCATGCCCGTGCCACCTCTTGGATGGCTTAATCTTAATCATCATCACACCTCACTACGGAACTGGGGTTAGATTCGAGTCAGGCAGAGCGATTAGCCAAACAATTTTTCTGCAAAACGTTACCTTCTGCTATGGGGCCGTTTTTATTTGCGGAGAGAGCGTTTGTGAGTTATAAAAGACCTAGTCCAACAGGCCGCCACAGCCCTAGACAGGCAGACGCACACAGGGACATCGGGCGCTCGGTCGTCCCCATACGTAGAGGCGTTAAGTAAAGGCGGGCGGGACAAGCTGAGTAACTGTAGCGCGGGTTCATCAGGCGGGAAGCAGCCCACAGCTGCAAGTTCGAGCCACCCTGTGCGGGGTACCAACAGAGATCCGCGGAGGTCTTACTCCTGCGGGAAGCGCGGACATATACAGAGGGATTGTAAAATCACTAGTACGAAAGCATGAAAGCAAGCTCCTAGTGATGGTAGGCCTACTTTTGAGGTGAAAGTGGAAGGTGTAAGATTGACAGCTTTTGTTGATACAGGAAGCCAGGCAACTGTAATCAAAAAGTCAGCCTTCAGCAATTTTAAGTATGCACGTCTTAAGCGTTGTGCAAAGACATTAACAGCGGTCAATGGGGAAAAGATTGAGATCGTAGGTCAAGGTACAGTTAATTTTGAGATTGATGGGGAATTGCAGCCTCACACATGTACGATCGTAGAGAACCTTGATTTCCTGGTCACATCTTAATGGGAACCGATTTTCTGTCGCGATTTGATTATTCCTTGTCTGCTCAAAAAGGGGCTAGGAACTGCAAGTTGCAGTTGGGACAGACTTCCTACCCAGTGGAGATGATCGACCATCCCCCAGTTGTAGCTTCAATTAAGAGCAAGCAGAAATATAATGCGCACTATCCAAAATTTATTTTTAATTCTAGCATATAATGGAATAGACCTGTAGGAGAAAATTCTGTTAAAGTGCCAGATTTTCGAAAAGCTGATTTTAATAGCCTAAGAAATTTTCTGGGTCAAATAGATTGGAAAGTCTTGGGTATGGGGTGTGGGCCGGTCTTGGAGCGAGACATGAACCCAGCGATAGGTGACGTAAAAGGGGATTTCGATGTGGATTCAATATATAACTTATTTAAGAATATTCTAAACAAAGCACTAATGTAGCTCACTACATTATAAAGGAACAAATCACAACTCTGAGATATTCCCTGCAAGTAAGATTTACTATAGTACACAGAGTAATCACACTAACGTGACTGCATCAATGAGAAAATCCATAGGAGCCGCGATGAGGATTCGAACCTATGCGATTTGTGTGAAAATTCTGTTTCGGCTTCATAAAAACATTATGAAAGTAACTACATAAGGCCTAATGGCCCATACAAGGCAACTAATTCATGTATATGTCTAATCTATGCTTGAAACAATCGAGGGATCCTACTTCTATTGTTACATGATAATTGGTTCCACAAATCAACAACCCTGTTACCGAGCCAGTATTTACCCAGGTCTTTCCTAAATCTAAACTTATCCAATTTATACCCATTGTTTTGTGTTGATACTTTTAATACCCTATTAATATCCCCTTTGTTATGCCCATTCATGCACTTGTACACCTCTATCATGTCACCCCTAATTCTCTGCCTTTCTAGAGAATGTAACATATGCTTTGTCAATCTTTCTTCACGTGACAAGGTTTTAATTTGCAGAATTAACTTTGTAATTACTGAAGTAATTACCTAAGTGTAGTTACAGGATGAGAGCTATGCTGGATGTGTTCTAGTGAATTTATATCCATGCTATAGTATAGCGACCAAAACTGAATTGCATAATCTAAATGGGGCCCTAAAAAGAGCAAGATACAGTATAACTGAAAAACACCACCAGGTGTCTTATTACTAACACTTCAGTAAATAAATCCCAATGTCCTATTTCCCTTATTACGAACATTTATGCATTTATTTTTTGGTTTTAGATTCTTACTAATCATAACTCCAAGATCCTTTCCACAATCTCACCTCCATTTAGCTTGTATCTTTTAACTCTATCATCATTACCTAGCCTTAAAACCTTACATTTGTCAGCATTAAACTGCATCTACTGATCTGTTGACCATTTCAAAACCATATCTAGTTCATCTTGAAGTGATAGTCTTTGTCCGTGTTTATTTCCCTCCGATTTTTGTATCATGGGCAAATTTGCAAATATTGCTGCTCAAACCTGAAGCTAAATCATTTATTTATACAGTATTATTAATAATAGAGGTCTCAGGACAGAAGCTTGAGGCACTCCACTTACAACATTTTCCCACTCTGACTTAACTCCACTTATACTAACTCTTTGTTTCCTTTGGTATAGCAATGCCCTAATCCAACTTAATATAACACGCCCAATACTGTGAGCCTCTATCTTTTTAGTCAATCTTTGTGGCACTGTATCAAAAGCTTTGTTAAAGTCAAGGTACACATCATCACAAACCTTACCACCTCAGGAAATCATTGTGTTCAATAGAACCCCAGGTTGCAATCCTTTTAGCATGTCGTGGTCTAGTCGCTAGAGCATGTGAATACCCACCACATAGGTTTGAACTCTCATCACGGCTCCTACGGATTTTCTCATTGATGCAGTCACATTAGTGTGATTACACTCTGTGTATTGAAAGAGGAGCATCAGAGATATTACATTCCTGGATGGCAGAGCCAGAGTCCATGGGGGGAGATTGTGTGAAAATCCTGTTCCAGCTTCAGTCGAAGCCTCAGAAATCCTTGTGTATTCAGTATAACTCCGGGTTGCAATCTTTTTACCATGTTGTTGTCTAGTCGCTAGAGCATGTGCATGGGAAAACCCACCGCATAGGTTCGAACCCTCATCACAGCTCTTACGGATTTTCTCATTTACTGTAGTAGTATCAAGTATGGCAATTATTGCTCTGCAAACTACTGTTAGTAAATCAAGGCTACACACACTACCACCAGGTGAACCACCACCTTCACCAGAAAAAGATCAGGGAGACTGGCAACATCAACTTTTAAGTCTACATCTCCACAGCATATGCTCAGGAAAGACAGGACAGATAGGGTGGGAAAGAAGCTTATCACTATACTATAGTATCCTATTTCTGAGTTATGACCCCTCATGATGCTACCTTAGCTAATTTCCCACAGCCAAAAGGAAGCAGCCGTTCATGCCTACAGCAGCCAACAACAGGCACCAAAAGGGAAGTGGAAAGAAATGCTTCATGGGCCAACCTTCTGGCTAGAGAGACCCACTTACATGGTGAAGAGACTGGGTGCAGATGCTAAACAGCTGACACAAACAGAAATTATTACAAATATACTGAAACCACAGGTTAGAGGATGTACCAGCAATGCACAATCCAGAAGACACTAGCCATAAATTGAAAAATGTCTTGGGCTGAACAGTTGAGGAAAGTAATCTCCACTCCAGAAAAGCAGAAACCTTTTATTGGAGACTATTCCAGTATAAATCAACAGAAAAGGGGGATACATACAGGAGACTTCTTGTAAAGCAGGAAAACACCTAGAAGACACAATTAGAGCATCCCACTGGGAAACCGAGACAAAACACTTATGGGAACCAAGGAACCCCAGAAAGAGATTTGGACCGTATCTCACAAGGAAACGAGGAAGCGTACATCTGTGTGAGAAACTGAAGTATCCAACCAGGAACACATGGCATTTCCAGAGAGTTGTGGTACAAACACCCATGAAAGACAGAGCATAAGGGTTAGTATCAAGACCTAAGCACCCACTATCAAAATGGAGGAAGGACCAGGCTGGTGGCAGACCAGGAGAACCCAGAGAAAAGTACTTTGGTAACCACAGCAAGGCCTCTCACCTACCATAGCTTGATATGTGGTTGAGTACCAGAGTACATAATCCTATGACATTAAAAAACGCCCAGGTTCATCGAGAAATATGTTCCACATTTGGAAACCCTACATAACAATATACTGTTATAATACAGTATACTGTACTTGTATAGTACGATACACTGGCAAACCTAGCAAGAAAAGCTAGGGATCTGAACATGGAGTAAATGGGCCAACACAACATGACATTCAAAATGGAATGTCATCGAGCACAAGGAACTCATCAATCAGTAAAAGCATGAGAACTTGAAAGAAAACAGCTGGTTCAGGAAATGTACTTGCTTTATGAGGCATGCTACTGAAGGTGGATGATTCACAACTCCTATGTATACACGGGATGAAACAAGCTCCAAGTGATGCAAACAGTTACCAAGGTTGTTAATTACATTTGTGGTCGGCCTTTAAATAAAAGACAATTTCAAACTCTACTGGATGAGGTAGAATCTGTGTATAAAGGACTGAAAATGTACAACCATGTTCGTTGGCTTAGCAGAGGCTTGGTTCTGAAACGATTTATTGAATGCTTTGATGAGATAAAGCTCTATTTGAACGACCAACAAGTGTCATACCATGAATTTTCTGACATCGTGTGGGTTTGTAAACTGACGTTTTTTGCAGATTTTTGTGAACATTTAAATGAATTGAATATTAAGTTACAGGGCTCTGGTAAGACACTTGATGTTATGTTTTGTTACATAAAAGCTTTTGAAATGAAGCTTAAAGTTTTTAAGAGGGATGTAGATAATGAGAGATTTAGATACTTTCCAAACCTAAAGAGGTACATCAGTGATCTAAAAGATGACAGAACAGACCACAAATGTCTTCAAAAGCTGTTTGTAAACATTATCGAGTCAACAGTTTGGCAGTTCTCTACAAGATTTGCCAAATTCAGAGAACTGGAAGACACAGTAAAGTTCATCAAGTTTCCAGACAGCATCAAAATGGATGAACTAAACTTGCAAATGTTTTCATGGATAGACATGGATGATTTTGAGATGCAGTTGATTGAATTTCAGAGTAGCTCAATTTGGAAGCAGAAATTTGTTGACCTTAGAGTTGACTTGGAAAATATTGAAAGAGAGAGATTAGAGATGAAAGTAACAAAGAGAAATGCGGAAAACGAAGTATTAAGGACTTGGAATACTATTCCAGAAAATTATGTCTGTTTAAAAAACCTTGCAACAGCATTGCTAACCATGTTTTCGTCTACACATGCTTGCGAATCTTTGTTCTCAATTATGAACTTTGTTAAGTCTGGTAACAGGAGTAGCATGACAGATAAAACTAGCGCTGCATGCATATCTCTCAATGTTACTAAATATAAACCCGATGTAAAATCTCTGTCATCAGTTATGCAGCAGCAGAAGTCTCACTGACAGTATATAAAAGGAGTCAACAAGTTTTTTATCTGTTGTATTCTATTAAAGTCACAAAAGCTTAAAGGCTGTTGAAATGCACTTCTGAAGGTTAAATATAAAAATTTTCTGTTTTTTTTATACTATGTTTTACTGCACTGAGGTAATTTATTATTTTTTCGTTTAAAAAGTTCTTAAGAGATACCAAATATGTTCTAAAAAAATGGTTGGCACGTGGAAAAAGTTGTGTCAAGAGACTTGACTGATTTTGGCATGCACTCTCAAAAAGGTTGCCCAACCCTGGTCTAGGCTCAAGACAAGGGCCCACAAGAGAAGGAAGTGGTATAACTTGAGAGGAACCAAAAGTGCCCAAAAACAATACTAAACAGCTTCAGAAAAGGTTTCTTGGGGGCTATCAGCCTGCATTGAACAGTATGAATTTAGAAAAATAATGCAGACAATAAGTCACAATAATGTGGCTACAAATTAGACACACAACCCACAAATCTAAAACTAAAAAATAATTAACAGCATTTTGGTCCATCCTGAACCATTATCAAGCCACAATTACAACGTGATAATGGTCCATGCAGACCAATATGTCATCAATTATTTTATTCTCAGATTTGTGGTTTGGGTGTTTAACTGAAACAACTGCAATGAATAGCGGCAGTTGTCAGTGTAACACAAACAAGTAGTGTGTTATGCCGTAAAATACTCACACGTTCCCGAGAGCCTCGCAATGATAGGAGTCCTGAGTGAACCATATACTGTGGAAGTTAACTATGAGAGTATCTAAAGGAACTTGGCCTGTCAAATATATTTAACTAAAGGAAACAAGAATGTTGTAGAATTAAACTCTGAACTTAACTACTGTGATTCATTAATATTATACAGTTTATATACATTTCTACCATAAATGTATTTTTAATCATGTGTTTCAGGATATATGTAGTATGTCATTAGACTATACATTGCAACAGGTAGTGTTTTTGTATAACAAAATATCAGGAAATATAAAATTAAAGTTATATATAATTGAGGTAAATGTTGGAATCAAATGCTTATCTTTTTAGTTTTGTACATTTTGAGAAATGTTTATTATGGTTACAGTATAATAAGTCATGAATTGAATAACCTATACCTCGCATATATTCTGGGTTTGTTTACATATTTGTTGATATATGTATGGGTTGACAGATGCACATGTTTAGCCTTTAACCCTTAGACTGCAAAAAATACCCACACTTCAAACTAACAATTGAAATTGAAGTCTTTCAATATACAGTGGCACCTCAACTTACAAATCCCCCTACTTACGATTCTTTTTATTTATGACCCTAATTTCGTTGGAAAATTTGACTGGACTTACAATCTTTGCTTCAACTTGTGACTTTGTTGATACATGTATGGGTTGACAGAGCATGTGGTTCCTGGTGGCATGGGTGACCCCACTTCAGTTTACCAGACTGCTCGCTTAGTAATGATCGCGCTTGAATTCTTTGTAAAGAATTTCATCATTTTTCAGCTTTTTGCTTTCTAAACATAAATTATTATATACCATGCCATGGGTTCCTCAACAATTAAGAAGTGGTGTGCAGTATGGGAAGAAATGCAATGTTTTGTTGAAAAGACTCATCCAAATCAAGCTGCAGTAGGCCGTTGCTTCAACCTTTTAAGTGACACTGTGATGCCTCACTACAGACAAATGTTAAAACGTAAGGAAAAACAAGTCTCTATGGAAAGGTTCTTAGTGAAAAAAACAAGCAGCGAGCCACAACCAGGTCCTAGTAGTATGGAGGCAAAACATAGGAGGGAGAGTACCCCCAGAGAAGTCTTCACTGCCTGATGTTATAATGGAAGGGGACTCCCCTTCTAAACACTAACACCTCTCCTCCTCCCCATCTTCCATGTGCCAGCAAGTCATCAATAAAGGTGAGCTATAACTTGTACATACAGTACTATAGTACAAAAAATGAGTATTATGTATGAAATGTATTTTGAAGTTAATATTTTTGGGTGTGAGAAATGAATTCAATTTACATTATTTGTTATGGGAAAATTTGTGCAAAAGCAACTTCATACAGTCAACAAATTTGTTATAAAATGTTTAATAACTTTAGTGGTTTCTAGATATTGTTAGCCTTATTTTGTTAATAAAGTACTGTAGTGCATTATATATTGACAGTAGATTAGGCATGGATGATGAACAGTTTTGTTTTATCTCCATTAATAATTGAATGACCAAGCTATTTCTACCCTGGTTAAATATTCTTTTAAGCAGAATGAACCTTCACATATGTACTCATGAATGACTGCAGTAAAATTACTGATACTGATATTTCCAGTATTGCAGAGTACTAATAGGAAAGGCTATAATGTGAAAGTAGTTGTAAGTAATATCTTTGTATCTTGTTTCCAAGTAGTCACCTAGTTGTGTTTGCGGGGGTTGAGCTTTGCACTTTCAGCCCTCCTCTCAACTGTCAATCAACTGTTTCTACTACTACTATTTTATTTTTCTCTCCACACCACACACACACCTTAGGAAGCAACCCGTGACAGTTGACTAACTCCCAGGTACCTATTTACTGCTAGGTAACAGGGGCATTCAGGGTGAAAGAAACTTTGCCCATTTGTTTCTGCCAGGTGCAGGAATCGAACCCGTGCCACAGAATTAAGAGTACTGCGCGCTATCCACCAGGCTACCAGGCCCCCCACAAGTGTACTCGCATGCATGTAGTTGTGTGTGTTAAGTACAGTACAAATAATTGGCAAGTTTTAGGATTATAAAATAAGACAACTATATATACTATACAGTTTTTAATATTGACCATAAACTGTAGAGATATTAAAATGTTACTGAAGCCCATCAACTCAATTTTTATTACCTGTAAGTCACTTGCAATATTAATGATGTACTGTATGTCAATTTATTTTCTAACAATGTTCTGCAATGCAAACTACTTTAGCACTGTTGGAAAGATTTCATACACCATTACTCTAATGAAAGCTTTACTTTAAAAAAGTCCCAAACATTTTCACAGGATTCAGAAAATCTATTGCAGACAGTATTTGTTATACATATATAAACTCGTCCTACTAAATAGATTTAGATTTGTCTGCTTGGAATACAAGCGCTAAATGCTATCAAGACAAAATATAAACACTGGAAATGTTTGCCTTGCAACACTAACTGAGGACCATGCCTGTCGTGTAGGTTTCTGCAGTATATGAATACATGTCTCATCACGTGAATGGGCTACATTTGATCTATATACACTAATGTACGTAGATAAAAGTAACAAATTTAAAAATTGCAAAACAAACCATACCATTACAGTGCTCTGTTGGTTAGACAAGATCAAGTCTTTCAAATGGGTCACATAAGAATTATTTCTTTACATATTATTTTACAATAGCTTTTTACACTATGTACAATAGGAAATTTGTTTCATATGTAACAATAAATAGGATAACTGAATTTAAATTTTTGTTTACAGTACATATATATTTTTTTTTATACCCCCTCCCAAACTGTATATATTCTCTGCACGTGTGTACAAGTCAAAATAACATGGATGAAACAACCCAAGCCTTGCATAAAATGAAAGTAGTGATGATGTTTCAGACTGTTGTGGACCCTTATCAACTCGGTTCATACCTCGGTTGGGCTATACGGCAATGTGTTTGAAGAAAACATGCATGAAAGTGAATTGCGGTGAGGAGTTGGTCTCAGAGGAGTAATTAGCAAATGCCCAGCTACTGGAAAGCTGCAAGGGCTTTCTTTCAAATCTTATGATTGAATATAATGTAGTTTGAAACAAAATTATATATACATGTGAAAAATGAGAAAGAGGCGAAGTACTTTCAACCAAAGGCCCCCCAAGAGCACTTTACCTGCTATAATGTAATTTACATACTGTATTTTCTTTTGTTGATGCATGCGAGAGAAGAAAGCTGAATGTGGACTGATGTCGGAGGATTTACCAGAACTATGAAAGTAAAATAAATTGAGGGTAAAAAGTGCTAGAGCAAAGAAAGGCCAGGTTAGGAAGACATACTCCCAATCCTTTGTGTTGCTCTAGCTACATCTTTACATACCCAAGTCCTATCAAGGAGCATTACTATTTACACAACCACATAAACACCACCAAAATAATTAACAAATCATGTCTGGTCACTGGCGAGCCATTTTACGTCAAACAAACTATCAACTTACACTACCACTTCAAGACCACAATGAAACATACAATATGCTGTCCCAGTCATCATTGAAACATTACAACTTACTAATGGGGCAATAAACCCATAGGAGATTGTTAAGGACCTTCACCTCATCCCTGGCAGCACAAACACTTTTAACCATATTATAATTATATAATATACCAGTGTATATATATACAAGTACTGTACACACACACACCCACACCTTGTACTGCGTATAAATCACTGCAGCACTTAGCATTATCATAACATATGGTTTACTGAACCATGGAATCTATTGTAATGACTGTATTCAAACATTTATTTTCCCCTGAGAGTACTTTTCATCCATAACTATAAAGTTGAGTATTACTTACATATGTCTAAGTGTATGATGCTGCAAAGCTCTAATGTTCAGGAATATTTCTGCCACATCCTCTTAACAACAATGTTGCTTATAATAAAAACTTTCATGACAACTGTAATAATGTATGATTTTGTACAACACATGAATGTATTATCATTATGATAGTTAATATAATAATTACCCATTTTCATAATAATGTAATATTCCATACTGCTTACTTTCTTGTACCAGGATGTCCACACAGTTTTGATGAACTTTATTGTATGATATAAAAAATAATGATTTACTTCTGCTTGTATATGTTACTATCTGACGAGTAATAGAAAAAGTGACTTCATGTACTAACCAGATCCTCTCGAGGAGGCCACACTATGAGATTACACTTGTGGTCGGAGGCCAGTTTCAGATCTGTGACTAGTCTAAACTTGCATGCCGGCGACCTGTGAGAGGAGTGACAAGTTATTAAGATTAAACTTAGCAATGAATTACATACTTATGTCATTGCCACCCAGCACACCAATGCACTGCAGCAACGGTATACAGCTCCGGTATTTCATGACAATCCACATTTTTGTCATTAGCCATACATAATTGCATTCATTTTACTCACTAATGCGTGTCTATTACCCAACATTATTTAACCATCGCATCACTTCAATATTTAGGTGGTGCCCTTATTTTACATAGGCCAAGTCTTCATTAAAATAATTTATACAACATTTGATTCAACATTTTCAAAGTTTATAAGAAAGCAATAAAAATAGGATGTGGGAGGAAATCCGTTGCTTTCGGAGCTGCTTCCCCAATTTGGAGCCATTATGGTCCATCTATGGGCTTGTATTCCCATTCCCAAGGTCATTTTGTGACCTTGATGAACAAGTACCTTTACAACTGGTAGTGACAGTAAAATGATGCAAAAGAAAACAGTGGAGAGTCTAATTCAAACCACCACAGAAGGACCAGTTCACTCGTGAAAAAGAACGAGTAATAACACCCCCCCCCCCTCACACCAACCCATGAAAGTATTAGGCAGCAGAACACAATCTGGCATGTCTTATCTCCCCCATTAAAGTATTAACTAGCACCAGAGGTGGCAGTACCCTACACAACAATAGGGGACAAAAGAGCTTGCAACACTCTTAAACCCAGACCATCCAAGTCACATTAGCAACTGATGGACCCACTCAGAAAGGGGTGTTTTACAATGCTGAACATCCTATTTCTGAACCAAGGCCCTTCAGATGTTTAATGAGCAACTCCTCATATTAAAGAGAGAAGACAATCATGTTTATATTTTTAGTTGTGATGCATACATGTGAGTGGTGATAGAGGAATTTAAGGTAAACATTATTTGTAAACTTGGGGAGACATCACGCATAAAAGTTAGGGGTAAAAGTATAGGAAGAGGAGACTAAATATATTACAGGATAGCGCCCGTCCATTCACAATATACAGTGGAACCTTGGTATTCGTACCTCCCAATTCGTAATTTTCACCATTTGGACGTTGTGTTCATGTTTGGTATTCATCCGTTTGCTCGGCATTCACAGGTAAATACACATCGCTTTTGTCATAATTGTCGTTCAATGCACAACCCACTACATGTGTCTGCTCTTGCTACCGAGTTTCGTGCCTAAATCTAGTTCTCTAGATTATAATAATAATACAAATGGTGGAACCTCAGTTGACGACTGCCCTAGAGCACAAATTTTTTGGTATACGACGTCAAATTCAGCGTAAAATTCAAATTGGTGTACACCGGTTTACTTGGAAGATGACGTCTGTTTGTACACATATGGCTCAAATGGGCGCATGGTACTGGGGGTGCGGGGCGAAGCACTCAGTTTGTTTCCAAGTCTATCCCGCGTAATGATGACAGCGGCTGCGCTTGAATTCTTTGTGAAGAATTTAATTGTTTGTCTGCTTTTTTGCTTTATTAACATAAAAGTTCTTACTATGTCATGCCATGGATCCCAAGAATGTCAGTGGTAAAGTTCAATCTACGAAAATAGTTGTGAGGATGACGATAGAAGAAAAACAAATCATTCATAAACATGAAAATGGTATGAGGGTTGTTGATGTGGAGTAGAGGATGTCCCTTCCTCATTTATTAAGAAAATGTGTGCAGTATGGCAAGAATTGCAAAGCTTTGCTGAAAAGTGTCACCCAAATCAAACTGTAACAGGCCGTTGTGTTAACCTTTCTAATGACAATGTGATGTCTCACTTCAGACAAGTGTTACAACGTAAGGAAAAACAAGTGTCGCTAGACAAGTTTTTAGTGTGAAAACAAGCAGTAAGCCACAAGCAGGTCCTAGTGGTATGCACACAAAACGTAGGAGAGAGAGTAACCCACAAAAGTCATCACTGCCTGATGTTACAATGGAAGAGGACTGCCCTTCCAAACACTAACGCCTCTCCTCCTCACCGTCTTCCATACGCCAACAAGAGTCCTCATTCAAGGTAAGATATACCTACTGTATTGTAGCTAGTACAAAATGAGCGCTATTCAGTATAAAATGTATTTTTAAATTAATATTTTTGGGGGTGTGGAACAGATTGATTAAATTTACATTATTTTTTATTCAAAAATTCGTTTTGATTGACGACGTGTTTCTGGGAACGGATTACGATCATAAACAAAAGTACCAATGTAACTGTATAATTACTTAATAATTATTACTCTTCCTTCTGCTGAGTCATGAAGGAGGCCGGCTTCAGGTGAAAGGGAGTTGTGACGATCTCTGTCTGGAACTCATAGGTGCGGGGCTCGGACGTCCACCTCCTGGGGCTCGTATAGCCCAAGCTCTGCTTCAGAAGACTGGAATCATTCTTGCCCTTGCTGGGATGGTTCTTCTCAGGCCCCAACTACGGCGGTCGGTATGGGGTCCCTGTGCCTTCTTTTACCAACTTCGAGGTAAACTCCGAAACTGGAGCTCCTAGGGCAGTTCCTTGTTGCCTTCAACCTCGTTCTGACAGCTCCTGTGACTGTGCTGGAACTAATCATATTGGCATTTGCCTTTCCATTGGAGATTCAATGCCGTAAAGAGGGAGGGGGGGGGAACCTGCTGCATGGATGACAGCTTCTCCCCTGTATCAACTTACCCTGGCTTTGTGCCCTAGAGTCCACTCCAGACTGACAACCAGAGCACAACTCCATCGTCTCCTAAGACTGATGGATGCCTACTACTAATAAAATAAATGTGTGCAAAACGGGAGGAAGTGCAAAGTTTTCTTGAAAAATATCGCCGTGATAAACAGAGTTATAAGCCTGCTGAATGACAATACTGTGTCTCAGTTCAGAAACATGTTAAAAGTGCAAGCAAAAGCAATTATCCATGGACAAGTTCCTTGTAAGAAGTGAGTCTAATGAGGGAAACAGAAATAGACAGAAAAGTGAGAGAACCTCAGAAACACAACTACTAGACGTTATAATGGTAGGGGGACGCTCCTGCCAAAGAATAATATCTCTTTCTCACCACTTTCCACATAGGCCATCAACTCTTACTGCAGGTAAATTGTGTAGAGTCTATTAGCTTTACACTTAATTAGTGCATAAATTTATTTTTGTGGCCTAGAACAGATTAATCCAATTTACATTATTCCTTATACGAAAAATTATTCAGTATTCATACTTATCACCATTCGTCCCGCCTTCAGAAACTAAGTCTGAATACCGAGGTTCCACTGTATATGCTTTACTAATAGTCAAGAGGGGCGAGTGTCGGTGGCCTCATGCACTGCCAAAGGCTTTACATAACCAGCCCTTAGCTGGGGAAGCTTGTGGTGTCCTGGGTGGGCCCCATCACATCTTTCATTTTGCTCATTCATAAATGCCAAAATTCATAAATTATATAATAATCCCTAAAGTAAAGTGATAATGCAAATTTGATGATGTAAGTACGTGAGAAAATCAGGAGGAACCCCGAGGAGGATTCGAACCCGCTCACTTGCTACTCCCCAAGCTGGCGTCCTAGACCCACTACACAGTCAAAAGCAATGCAACCTGGGAATCGGCTGAATCCCAGGTTGCATTGCTTTTGACTGTGTTGTGGTGTAGTGGTCTAGGGCACCAGCTTGGGAAGTAGCAAGTGAGCGGGTTCAAATCCTCTCCAGGGCTCCTAATGATTTTTTTCAATGATACATGATGTTAATATGAATTCATTATGCATGTAAGTACATATCCAGAAACATACATCAACGAAGCACGATCCACAATACAAATTAAATGTTTGGGTTTACTACAAGCATGTAGAATACAACACTGCTTAGAGGTCAGATGATGAAGACAGACAAAGACACAGCAAGAAAAGATAAAGAGAAATCTGAAATGAAAATAGAAAATTAAGTGGCATTATTTGATTTCATGAAAAAATACAAGTGCTATTCGTCAAGTTTAAAATGGCAGAAATATATCACAGGAGAACAAGCTTAACCAGTTTTCCCCAATGTGCCAAACAATACATTAATAAACATACCCTTAAACAGTAAAGGTCAGTCAGACGGCACTTTTTCTTGGACAGTTGCTGTGCGTGTGAGCCGGAGTGGCGGGGCGTGACGTCATGAGTGATACAGCTGACATATGCATCCACGCATGGTGTTCATGTATCTTTCCCATGTTATGCGTAGAGAATTGTTACTGTAAAACATTATGCAAATAAATTAAATAAAAACTCTTGTACATGTGTATATTACAGAAAGAGTTGCATGAAATTTCCATTTATGTGCTAAATTATCCACTCAAGCAAACTCCTTGAGATCTACAATCACTTACAACCTATGCATCCAGTGTAGGATGACAAAGTTAATCCCACTAAATTAGAAACCTGTCACATGAAGAAAGAGTGACAAGGCTTAAATTACATTATATTAAATTAGGATGACATAGTTAATTCCCCAAATTAGAAATCTTTCATATGAAGAAAGATTAACAAAGCTTAAATTGCATTCACTGGAAAGGCGAAGAGTTAGGGGTGACGTGATAGAGGTTTACAAGTGGATGAATGAACATAACAAGGGGGATATTAATAGGGTATTAAAAGTATCAACACAAGACAGAACACGAAACAATGGGTATAAATTGGATAAGTTTAGATTTAGAAAAGACTTGGGTAAATACTGGTTTGGTAACAAGGTTGTTGATTTGTGGAACCAATTACCACGTAATGTGGTGGAGGTGGGGTCACTCAATTGTTTCAAGCGTGGATTGGACATGTATACGAGTGGGATTGGGTGGTTATAAATAGGAGCTGCCTCGTATGGGCCAATAGGCCTTCTGCAGTTACCTTTGTTCTTATGTTCTTATGTACATTCTGTAGAAAGGCAAAGAATTGGGGTGACATGATAGAGGTGTACAAGTGGATGATTGGACATAACAAAGGGGATATTAATAAGGTATTAAAAGTACCAACACAAGACAGAACACAAAACAATGGGTATAAATTAGATAAGTTTAGATTTAGGAAAGACCTGGGTAAATACTGATTTGGTAACAGGGTTGTTGATTTGTGGAACCAATTACCACGTAACATAATAAATGTAGAATCCCTTGATTGTTTCAAGCATAGGTTAGACATACATATGAATGAGATTGGGTGGTTATAAATAGGAGCTGCCTCATATGGGCCAATAGGCCTTCTGCAGTTACCTTTATTCTTATGTTCTTACAACTCAATATTACTAAGACAGTGCAGCTGTCTGCAATCCTCAAGCTCTTAAAACCCTCAACAATCTCCACGCCTCCGAGACCCATCCATCCTCCACCGGAGACCAGGACCAGAACCTGGCTCACTTTACAAGACAAGGGGAGCCTGGTAATCAAACACTGACCCAAAAAAATAAACTAGATAGCATACACACAACAAAATATGGAAATTAGGCACCCCAAAGTAAACCAGGCAAATAAGTGTTACTGTGAGGTAAACACCCTAACTGTGGTGTGCCTGCTTGCCACCAGATGGCAGACCAAACCACCTAGCATCACAGCCAACCCACTTCACTCAACTCTAGAACTGCCCCTGCCAAAACCCTTGATATTAGTTTTCTATGCCTACAACCTACTCCTCCATTTTCTGCTAAAATTGTAATCACACCTGAGATGTTCTGTAAGTTATTGACACTTGGTTTGTATGGCTATAGGTGAATTATGCATATTGCCATGATGCAGCATTATTTGCATACTCCTTGCACTCGTCGAGTCAAGACCTCATTTGTCAACCTGGTGTATCTTGTTCTCTGTTCCAAGGCTAGGCTCTCCCAAGTCATCCAGGTGGTAGTTTGTTCCATCTAGCCACCTGTCTATTCTCACTCCCAAGATATGTGTTGCTTTAACACACTTTTTTTCTGGGTGGAGCCCCTTCGGTTTTCGGAGCTATCCAGGCTGATATGCTAATGTCAGACTTTGGCATCAGTCATGTGTATGGAGTTCTTTGGGCCTACCGGGGACCACGGCCAGAACCTGGCCCCCTCAGAGAGGCAAGGGGAGCAATGGCCTATAGAAGTCCCTGTGTGGTTGGAAGCATTCTATGTCTGCCATCGACCAGATCAGGCACCCAGAAAGGTAAGCATCCCAAAACAAACCCCTATTCAGGTGAAAATATTGCTACCAAAAGCCAAACAAGTGGATAGAACTCCCCAAACAAAAACGAGCAAATTAGTATGACATCACCCGTTTCCGCGCCGCCATCTGCGCAGCTTCCCCCTCCACGGGAGGGGGAAGGGGGGAGCCCCAGACCTACCATACCGGCGATCCACTCCCCAGTTCTGAGGCTGGAAGTCAAAACACGCGAAAAACTGCTGACCGGAGGGAGGGAGGGATGCCGGAGAGCCTCCGGGTTTCACCCAGAAAATGGCGTTTCATTACATTCAACGCTGTTTTTTCAATACTGTATGTCCACACCAAATATCCAAGCTCAGTGCTTTTGCAACAGGGCACTTGGCAGATGTTCTGCAGAAGGAACAGCAACACTGAACGCAAGCTGGAGCGTCTCCACCAGCGCCACCCATGATGAGGTGACAGTACACAGTACCAGACGACGGACCTGGAACAACCCCGAAGGGAAAGACAAAACAACCCTATCAGAGACCGAAGGACTCTTCACAGTGATAGGACAACCGGAAGGACCGCCAAGAACTACACACCACCGCCAAGACGAAGCACACAGGTGGGAGACCAACAACGAAGTCACCAGTGCCCACACAAGCGACGAGAAACTAGAGACAAGACCCCTGAAGGACCAACAAGGCTAAACCCCAAGGAGCCAGGGCCCAAGCAAAGGCCAACAAGAAAAAGAAGCACCATGAACGAAAGCGCGAGACGCAAAGCAAAACAGCGCCCTCGCAACCCAAAGGAGCAGGGTAACCAGCTCCAGCAGCGAAAAACGAATGCACACGTTCCCAAGGTATACAGGAGGGAAACTACGCAGGACGTGGACCGCAAGAAAACAAAAACACATGTTCCAGAAAAGGAACACAGGAAAACCGGAGCCAGGACCGGAATCCCAGCTACCTGTCCCAAGAAAGGAACCAGCAGGGCAGGAGTAGTTGACCGGAAGTCCACCACCCCCCACAAACAGTGCAACACAGAAGCCTGCAGCAAGATACAAAGAAAAAATGAAGGAACTCAGCACCAAAACTGAACACTGGGGCAGTCCAAAAGCAGGGAACTGAACATGGACAGAGGCCCACCCCAGCACCTAATATCAGTATAGCCAACAAGCACTGACCCAGATACACAGCTATGTATAGCACAGGAGGAAAAACGGAAATAGGCAAGGAAAAACCCTGAATACGGACCAAGTAGCACCCAGGAACGCAATGTACACGACCAACCACA
Source organism: Procambarus virginalis (assembly GCA_020271785.1). Taxonomy (NCBI): domain Eukaryota; kingdom Metazoa; phylum Arthropoda; class Malacostraca; order Decapoda; family Cambaridae; genus Procambarus; species Procambarus virginalis. The sequence continues at coordinate 11,279,039 of WNGS01021324.1, forward strand.
AAGTGTGGAGTAAGAGGTTGCACAAACACAGACACACCATGGATATCAGGGTGCAGCCAGGCACCGACGATGGGCAAGGAAGGAGTGTCCAGAGAACAGAGACCAAGCAAGAAAGGAGGACACAAAAGCACGGACCGGGGGAATGATGGAATGTCCAAATATAGGGAAAAGACCCAGTGGCGAGAAACTAACAAAAAGAACCGAAATGCAGGGCAGCAACCCACAGTACAACGAAGAACAATATACATGGAAAGTCAAAGAAAACACACGCAAGGTGTTCAAGCAAAACACACAACACCCAACAACCCTGTTAGGAGACATCGACGCAACCCTGTCAAGCGGGGAAGTGACAGAGTAAACAAGGGGGATACACACACAAGGGTACACAGGAGGAAGCTGAGTACCCAAACAAGCCACAGATATTAAAAAGAACCTGATCAATGTCAGAGGAGGTAGGAACGGAATGCACCAGGAAGCAATGTGGTGGAGGCAGACTCCACACACAGATGCAATTGTAGAGAAGATAAGAGCCCAGTAGGCTCAGGAAACTGCACACCTGTCGACCGACAGTGGAAAGGTGGGATCAAAGAACCAGAGCTCAACTCCCGCAAGCACAACTAGGCAAGTACCCCACCAAAAGTCAAGAACCAGCACTTGGCCGACAGAGTCACCAGACAACACAATCTCACCTGCAGAGCAGACACAGAACTGTGCCACAACACAATCTAGCCGAGTAACACACCAGGAGCATCGCTAATGGCTCGCCCGAAACGGTATGCGTATAAGAAGCTGTAGGTATTGCATGTACTGTATTGTTACCCGAACAAAAACGAGAATTTGAAGTTGAAATATGGCCAAAGGTGTGTGCCCAGGAGAAGACGAGGTGCAGTATAGAGGTGGAGGTGGCACCACACGGAGCCACCCCACCCCCGAAAGCAGGGAAAAGAACGACGTGATGTCTCCACATATAAAATCCAGAGGGCTACGACTGGAGAAAGAGGATGAGCGAGAAGCCGTAGAAAAACCGCGATAAACGACGCGGAACACACGAGTACACCGCCCAGAAAATGAAATGAACACCCCGGCCCCAGCGTGCGAGGAACGAACTGCACCTATTCTAAGAAAGGAAGGAAGGTTCTAGATAGAAAACTATCACCCGAGGACCACATAAAGAATATTATGCAAGAAACCTATGCTAAGCTTTCTAACTTCAGAATTGCTTTTAAATACATGGATGGCGATATACTAAAGAAATTGTTCATGACTTTTGTTAGGCCAATGCTAGAATATGCAGCTGTTGTGTGGTGCCCATATCTAAGAAGCACATCAACAAACTGGAAAAGGTGCAAAGATATGCTACTAAGTGACTCCCAGAACTGAAGGGCAAGAGCTACGAGGAGAGGTTAGAGGTATTAAATATGCCAAAACTAGAAGACAGAAGAAAAAGAGGTGATATGATCACTACATACAAAATACTGTAACCCCGCGATTATCCGGGATTCAAACATCCGGAAAACGCCCTTATACGTCCAAAATCGTTATCGGATAAAGTTAAAACAATATCCGGCCAAAATGGCTACAGGAACCGGATAAAAGCTGGTTTGGCCGGATGAAAATTTGACCATACCGTATTAATCCCGTCTGTGTCTCTAGACGCATGGTGGAGGAGGGGGTGGGGTGGGTGGTGATGGGGGGTGGGTGGGTGGTGTTGGAAGGGTGGGAGGGGTGCGTCGGGAGGGACCACCTGGGTACAGGAATTACCATTAATTTTAGAACAATTAATCATAGCCAAAAACAAATGAAATAAGTACTAGTAATTATGTAATAACAAATAAATAAGTTTCCTAAAAGCAATGTGCACAGGCTGAAGTTTCCTTCAAAAATATTGTGACTTTTTTTCCTCCTGGCGGCCTACGTAACATGCTATAGCTGCCCCAAGTGGACCCGTCCAACACTGGTCAACCCATGTGCTCCGTCCCTTGTGTTATACCACAGTGCTGCGCCATTAGTGAAATACAGTATTTTTTAAAATAACTTTTTTATTTTCATAGTAACTATAAACATTTTTGGCCAAGACTATGTCTGGTAGCGGCATCAATCGTTCTGGGGGTGTTTAGAGAAAGAAGGTTGTCCTAGCAATTAAAGACAAGTTACGTGTTGTTCAACCAGTAAGGCATCACAGGCAGCCAAATGCCTTCAACAAGTGAGGCGCCACAGGCAAGCCAAGTGCCTTCAACAAGTGAGGCGCAAGCAAGCACCTTCAACAAGTGAGGCATTACAGGCAAGCCAAGCGCCTTCAGCAAGTGAGGCGCCACAGGCAAGCCAAGCGCCTTCAGCAAGTGAGGCGCCACAGGCAAGCCAAGCGCCTTCAGCAAGTGAGGCGCCACAGGCAAGCCAAGCGCCTTCAGCAAGTGAGGCGCCACAGGCAAGCCAAGCGCCTTCAGCAAGTAAGGCGCCACAGGCAAGCGCCATCAACAAGTGAGGCCTCACAGGCAACCCAAATGCCTTCAACCAGTGAGGCTTCAGCAGCTGGCAGTCAAAACTAACTTTGCCTAATGAACTGTACACTAATTTTAAGTGTTAATTTTAGTGTTGTGTTAGTAGAGGTTACGTAAATTGTTAAGAATTTTTAACTTCAAGATGTGTGGCATCAATCAAGAAGATGAACAACAACAAGGCAAGTTGAGGTTTCTAGTTGAATATTTAATAATTATATGTGGCAAGGCAATTACAATTATGTTGTTTGTGGTATAAAAATAGTTGGAAATGGTCACTTATGGACGCGTAGGTGAAAAAGTACCATTATCCGAAAAATGTGATAATCCGGCTGGGGGTCCTTCCCATATAGTCCGGATGATCGAGTGGAGACAGTAGTAACAGGAATTGATAAAATTGACAGGGAAGATTTCCTGAGACCTGGAACTTCAAGAACAAGAGGTCATAGATTTAAACTAGCTAAACACAGATGCCGAAGAACTATAAGAAATTCACTTTCGCAAACAGTGGTAGACGGTTGGAACAATTTAGGTGAGAAGGTGGTGGAGGCCAAGACCGTCAGTAGTTTCAAAGCGTTATATGACAAAGAGTGCTGGGAAGACGGGACACCACGAGCGTAGCTCTCATCCTGTAACTACACTTAGGTAATTACTTGGAGGTACATATGGACAAAAAGACACCCCTGATCAAGGGACATGCAGGGGACCACGACACGAAGGGAACGGTATCGCGACGGAAGCGTGAAAAGGTGTAGGAAGAGGGGGTGAAACACACCCCCAGGAATGACGGGACAGACGGACCTGAAGGGACTCTGAACCGAACCCAGGGAGGGGTAGACCCGAAACCAATATGAACGCAGAGGAGAAAGGAAAAACCCCACTCAGAGGAACTGCAAGCCCCGCATCGAGGGTACAAAGACCCAAGCGGGGCAAAATGGAGCTGAGGCTCCCCAGGCAACCTCTCCCCAACCTTGAAAACGTCAACGGCAGGACCCGGGGCTGAGCCATACCCCCAAAGCCCCAGTTTCACAAGGAAAAGCCCAGGCAGCCGTGCAAAACCAAGGAAGGGAGCCCACTGGTCAGACCCATACAGCACGGTTGAAGGAACGGGCTCGAATGCCTCCGCCGCCATCCCGGAAGAGGAAAACCCCCGAGACCGCCCGATTCTCAACCCAACCAGATACTGCTCCAACCCCGAAACCCGCCTACGGCTCGGAGCCGGAAGCAAGGGGAGGAAGAATGTACGACAGAAGGGAAAGGACTAGGAGGAGTAGAAGGAACCAGAGCCGAAGCGACCCCCACTCCCAAGTCCGGACCCCAACAACCAAAACGGGGCAGTCTTGGGGCATCCGGGGCCGCAACCAACCAAGAGCGTTGCAGCAACCTAAACCTAGCATGCAACGCCGCAGCCGCTTGCACCCGCTTATCATGGCCAGTGGCCCGGGTGAATGAGAGCACATACAGACAGTGCCTGTCACACGACTCCAGGTCAAAATCCAACGACCCAACAGGCAGCAAGGCGGAGGCAAAACAGGCGAGTGTCACCCTGAAACAAGGGGGACAGAGCAACCTTCAAACTCGCAAGACCCGAGGGGGTACGCAGGGGGTCACATCCATCGGACCACAGAGCCCCCATGGGGTTTCCCAGGGCCCTTAGGCTTAATAACACGCTAAGGAAAGCCCAGGCAGGGTACTGCGAACCGGCGCCCAAGTCTACCAAACAAATTTCTAAAAGCTGAACCCCCGGGACGTGTCCACTCACGGGGACCAAGCGGGGGAGCACCACCAAAAAGAAAACATATACTGTATAGAAAAACCCCTAGAACAGCCAAGGGGGATCACAAAGGCAGAACCCCCAACCAGGCAAAAACACAAACAAAAGAAAAACCCCGCAAGAGGACAACGTACCCAGGCGGAACAGAGCCGGCCGCTGTTATAGGTGAAAAGTAGCTGTGCAGTACCCAGTGTCCCTACCAGTGACAAACTACCTCCTACCAAGAGACAAACAAGGGCAACAAAACCCCAGCTGACTCCAAGGGCGGCCTAGTACCGAGCAGTAAAGGACACAGCGGAGGTAGATCCCAAGGTGACTTGTGGAAGGTGGCCCCAAGCCCCAAGGGCAGTACTTAAAGGGCATCTAGGGAAGAAAGCCCTAGGCGCATGTAGATAGAGTACAGTGGAATCTCACTCCTGGCTCACACCCCACCAGTAGAGAGCCACACCACAAGGCACAGAACTGAAACAAAACCAGAGCCAGAGGCACTCGACCAGCCAGTAATACCATCAGCCAAGAACTGCCGGTTGGATCGCCGGCACGGATGGTCTGGGGCTCCCCCTTCCCCCTCCCAGGGAGGGGCTGGTTGCGCAGACTGCAGCGTGGCGACGTGATGATGTCATGATAGTTTGATAATTTAATTTGGGGAATTCTGTCCACTCGTTCGGCTTTCAGTAGCAATATTTTCACCAGAATAGGGGTTTGTTTTGGGGACAGGCCCCCTACTTTTCTGGGGGCCTGTCCCAGTCGATGGCAGACATAGAATGCTCCCAACCACAGAGGGGGGGGGGGGGTTCTATAGGCCATTGCTCCTCATGCCTCTCTGAGAGGGGCCAGGTTCTGGCTCGTGGTCCCCGGTAGGCAAGAACTCCAAGCACTTTGACTGATGCCAGAAAGTTATACATATCCATTCAGCCTGGATAGCTCCGGGGAGCCGACGGTGCTCCTCCCAGAAAGACTGGTATTTCGTATAAAATGTATTTTTAAGTTAATATTTTTGGAGGTGTGGAACGGATTAATTCAATTTACATTATTTCTTATGGGAAAATTCGTTTCGACTTACAATTTTTTTACTTACAACCCTTCTCTGGGAACGGATTAAATTCGCAAGTCGAGGCCCCACTGTACTGTATACTATAGATTTTTTCAGCAAAGTTCAACTCTTATTCATTCTGAATATAGTTATTAAACACAAATTGTGCTTTGCAATCCACTTTTACTGCACTTGGGAATGAGTCATGCACTTCATGAAGATGACAAGTACAGTAAATGTTATGAATGTCACAAAAAGTATGAACTTGTACGAGAAAATTTACTTTATAAGTTACATTTAATTTAAGATTGGATCAGTAATAGAGTTGTGTGTCTACTACAAGCAGCACATTACCTCCGTGCATTGATAAATGTGTCTTACACCCAAAGGGTTACATTATACTATAATTTATAGTTATTTAACCACTGATGTTCCAATAAAACAAACAAACATTTAATAATCTATTCATAGTCACACAATACTTGAAACTTTTCCAGTGCTCTAAAATCTGTTCAACTCCACCAAGTCTGCAGCCAGTTCTCCATACAATGATATTTCACTAAAAGACCCTTCTAAAATACAGTACAGTACCTATATCTTTTAATTTCCCTATACTATAAGTTATTTCAACCATGCATCAATGTTTATCTTCATATCTGTAGTGTGATAAAAATACAATTTACAGACAGAATGATCACTTAAAAACTACCAATTCAAACTATAACAATTTTACCTCCAGTATTTACTTATTGTCAAATTTATAACCTAAATGTTTACTAGATGTGAAGGATAAGGAAACTATTGCGTTGTGTACACCGGTTGAGCAGTGAGGAAGGAGAGGTAATAAGGTGAAAACATGCCTTAAAATACAGATATACTACATCTTGTTAAATATTTGTCTTCATTTTGGTGCTTTAAAAGTTGCTGAACATTAACCCCCAAAAAATGCCATGCACGTCATTAAAAATTTTAATACACAAAGAAATCCAAAATCATACATAATAATTTTAAAATTCTACCTCTATCAGACTGGTTCAAAGTTAAAATTATCCTCCCTCACACTGCCATTGAGCATGGTTGCTCTTATGCATGAAATACTTGCCTTATCACTATACACTACAGTATACACACCATGTCAAAGAGCAATTAAATATTATTCTTTGTGCTCTGTGACTTATTGACTTCATGACCCCATATTTTGTAAATAGAGTGGTCATTACCATTATTACTACATTTTAGACTAACCATGTGCCAGTGTAGCTGTAAAACTAATGTGCAGATCTATTTTACTAATGGTTTATGAATACACTATGACAAAAATATCTCCAAGATGCAGGAACAGTTCTCACCTTTTTCCTCTAGGTGTTCTTGTTGAGAAATGAGGACAAAAGGAATAAGTTTTCAATGCAATATATTTCAACATGCAGTCTTACAGAAGCATAATATAAAATTATACTATTAAAATTAAATTATGCTGAAATATTGCTGTGTAAGCAGTACATAAAAGCCAGTACTGAAAAGGTATAATAGCAATGTCATAATATCAAACAATGTAGACTAAAGTGTTACTCAAGAAAAGTTTGGTGTTGCAGATATATGTTTATATAAAACATGTCAGCCACCATGCAGCATAAAACCAGCGTTAAATGTAATGAAACGCCAGTTTCTGGGTGAGCCCCGGAGACTCCCTGAAGCTATCCGAACCGATATACCTGTAGTGCCATATTAGTTGGGGTCATCAGTCGCAGAGTTCTATTGGCCTACCGGGGACCACGAGCCAGAACCTGGACCCCCTCAGAGAGAGGCAGGGAGCGATGACCTATGAACACTTTACATATAAAATTTTTCACATTTTCCACCACCAGGAAAGCACCCAAAAAACAGGCAAATAAAAAACTACTGCATGATTTAAAATCAAGACCAAAGCCTCAACATTGCCAAAAGAACTCCCAAACAATGAAAACAACAAAAATTTCATGAAACTAACCCCACTGCATTTGGGAAAGGAGGGAGCCGGTTTAGTTCTATAATGATAAAACACGCCACTGACCTGGGTAAGTTGTCAGGGAGTCTCTGGGGCCTGCCCAGAAACTGGCATTTCATTTTACTCAATGCTAGTTTTCTGAGGGAAGCCCTGTTGGCTTCCTGAAGCTAACTATCCACAAAGAACAAAAAGAGGCACTTACCAGGAAGATAGCAGCACCTCAGGTCTCAAGTCGAAGAAGAGACCAACGGTTGCGACACATGACCCAAAGCTACACAAGGCAGCCGAGAACCAGGGATATTAACAAGATACCTGGCAACCAAAATCCCTGTTCAATCGCCAAAACCCCCATGCTCAAATATCAGCCCAAGACGTTACCAAACACACTCATCGGAGCGGCGTTCTTCTGGATATGAGCACGATGGAAAACCACAGGTTGGATAGATTTAATGACACTGTGGACAATCTGAGAAATACAAGCCCTGGAACAGGGAACAATGAAAGCCAGATCATCCCACAATGAGTCTACTGAAAGGGAACTGGTGGCATGAAGTCAAAAACTCCTCTAAAAGAAACATGCAAACGAGCATGACGTGACACGTTGCCGCGTCGCCCCCCTTCTCCTCCCTGGAAAGGGAGGAGCTGCGCAGATGGCGACGTGTGACGTCATGCCGGTTTGCTCGTTTCTTTTAGAGGAGTTCTATCCACTTGTTAGGCTTTTGGTAGCAATATTTTCACCAGAATAGAGGTTTGCTTTGGGATGCTTACCTTTCTGGGTGCTAGACCAGGTCGATGGCAGACAGAATGCTTCCAACCACACAGGGGTTTCTATAGGCCATTGCTCCCCATGCCTCTCTGAGGGGGCCAGGTTCTGACTCGTGGTCCCCGGTAGGCCCACAGAACTCCATACACATGACAGATGCCAAAGTCTGACATTAGCATATCAGCCTAGTAAGCTCCAGGGAGCCGACGCAGCTCCCCCCCAGAAAAAAAGAAAAAAAGACCAGGCAGGCATAGGCAGCGCACGAGCAGGCCAGAGGTGAAACAAGGTGCAAGAAAGCTAGCAAAACAGGGCCGAAGATGCGTCCACCATGAATGCGAGCAGAAGTGGCTACACCAACGTCGCATAACACGAAGTAACATAATTTGACATGAAGATGCCGATCAAGAAAAAACCAAGAGAGGACAAAACAACCCAGTCTGCCAACAAACTTCATACTGTCCCCAAGAAGAAGACCATAGGAGTGAGCTGGCCTGGCTGACCCAGGCCAGCTCACTCTTTCTCCAAATGAGGAAGGGAGGTGGGGGCAAACTAGGAGGGGGGGGGGGAAGAGGCTAGTTTCACAAAAAAAATTTGTTGTTTGTGTTTGATGGTTGGGGAGTTCTTTTGGCAATGCTGAAGGCTTCTGTCTCTTTTTTTAAATTATGCAGTAGTTTGTTTCGATTTGCCTATCTTTGAGTGCTTGCCCTGGTGGTGGCAAAGATGACAAACTTTAAATATAAAGTGTTATAGACCATCACTTCCTTTGCCTCTCTAGAGGGAGCCAGGCTCTGGCCCGTGGTCCCTGGTAGGCCAATACAACTCTGCGACTGATGACTACTAATAGTACAGTATAGCACTAAATCAGTGTAATAGCTTCAGGGAGCCAAAAAGGCTCCTTTCAGAAACTGACATTATGCGTGCGACCAATGGATTATATTTTGTGTAGTTAAAATTTACAGCAAAAACACATCCAGATTTGATCATCACGGTAGAAAACTACAACTCAATATTTTAACATTTAAAACTTTAAAATCTTTAAATGGACAATTATTGAGGAATTTTGGCTAAATATTATTGTAATTTCATAATTAAAAATAATGTACTTGTAGAATAATCAGTATAATTTTGAAAATCCTAGAGAAGCAAAGGGATAGAGGAAATATTTAAGACAAGCAAACAGTGAGGAGAGGAAGTTATGGGATGTGAAGCCAACATAGGTATATGAAATAGCAGCAACCTTTCTGTAGTACAGTACTGTATTTGCCCCACAAAACTCAGTTTACAAGTAGTAATGTCTTACGATTATGCAGTACCAATAATAATACTGAAAATTTTCTACTATTCCAACAAGCTATAAATATAAACAAGGATATATAGTGGGACCTCAAAACTCAGGACTGTCACAGCACAAACATTCCTGCGCCATGTACAAATTTCTCAATTAATTAACTCTTCAGACTTCAAGGGGGTTTTATCCAGTTCCAGAGAGCATTAGCTACAAATTTACATTAACAGCATACAGTAAACTCCTAATATATATTCTCATTATTATAAAAAATTTTGCACTTTTAGGACCACTGTACTGTAGATACTATTAAAAAAAAAACAGCGTTGAATGTAATGAAACGCCATTTTCTGGGCAAGACCCGGAGGCTCCCGGAGCTATACTGGTCTGATGTGTATATATTAGACCGTGGCAACAGTCAATCGAAGGAGTTCTAGGCCTCCTGGGGACCAGAGGCCAGAACCTGAACCCTCAAGAGAGGCACAAGAAGCAATGGCCTAAAGACACCCCTGTGTAATTGGAAGCAGTCTTTGTCTGCCATCTACCAGGTCAGGCACCCTGAAAGGTAGGAAATTCCAAAACAAACTACTGCTGGTCAAAATTTGCGAACCGAAATCTGAACTAGCAAACGGAACTCCCCAATTGAAAACAAGGAAACAAACATGTCACCACAACCCCCACGCATCCATCTGCGCAAACCCCCCTCCCCAGGAGGGGGACGAGGGGTCCCAGACCTCCATGCCTGCAACTCTCCTCAGTTCAAAGGCCGAGTATAAAAAATGCGAAAAAAAACGCCGACTGGAGGGAGGGAGGGATGCCGGGAAGCCTCTGGGTCTCACCAGAAAATGATGTTTCTGTGGAGAGCCCCTTCGGCTCCCCGGAGCTACCTAACCAAAGATGAAGAAGAGGGACATACCGGGGAGGTCATCACTCGTTCCTCAACATGAAGTAGAGACAACTGGCTGCAACCTACAACCCAAGGCTACACACGCCCGAGAAGGGCCAGGAACATTAACGAGTTACTGTGCGGCCAGGACTCTGTTTGACCTCCAAAAGCCCGTGCCCAAATGTCAGCCCAGGACATATTCCTCAAAACAGCAGCCAAAGCAGCGAACTTATAAATGTCATGGGCACGGGGATAGACTGCAGGTTGGTTGGACCGAATAATCCTGTGGACGGCCTGGGAGACCCGCGCCCTGGAACAGGGAAGAAGGGAAACCGGGTCCACTCAAAGCGCGTCCCCTGCCACGGAGGCTGTGTCACGCAGATAACGGCAAAGAGCCACAACCTGACACAAAACATGATGCACCCCCAGCCGAACCAACTAAGCATCAACAACCCAAGGACCCCTTCGGTAAGCAGTAGATTCATTCTTCGCCAGAAAAGGAGACGGCTGCAAATAAAAAAAATGCCAACAAGAAAAAAAAAACTTAGAAAAACAGTCCTGAACCAAGGGGGCCACCATAAACCAAGGAGAGGAGAGAAAAAGAGCAAAAGAGTTCAATGACCAGGACGACTCGGGCGGCGCATGAGCAGGCCGGAGGTGAAACAACGCCCGAGAAAGCTTGCGGAACAGATTAGAAGTGACATCCACCCCGAATGCAAGCTGCAGCAGCTCCGCCAGCGTTGCACGATACGAGGCAACAGTATTTGGCAAAAGATGACTGTCCTAATATAACCAAGAGAGAAAGGACAAAACAACCGGACCAGAAATCGAAGACAACCTAGGAAGAGACAAAAAATGCCGAAAGAACCGCCAAGAAATTTCATACTGCCGTCTAGACCAAACTTGCATGTGGGACACCATCAACAAAGCCACCTGATCACCATACAAGTGGTGATAAACCCACATCAAAAACACCAGACACGAAGAATGGAGAAGATTGAACCAGCCACGTACCAGACCGGACCGATCTGCTGAAAGAGGCAGAGCCGCGAGAATACCCTCGGGTTCGGACATCGAGCAAAAAGCGCCTGAAACCAGGGCTGGAATGGCCACCAAGGAGCCAATAGGACTACTCTCCCCTGGTAAGTCTCCAACCGAGCCAGAATCCGGTGCAACAACCGGACCGGTGGGAACCTGGTTGATACCTGGTTGATGGGGTTCTAGTTGTTCTAATCCCCAAGCCTGGCCCAAGACCAGGCTTGACTTGTGAGAGTTGGTCCACCAGGTGTTGCTTGGAGCGGCCCGCAGGCCCACATATCCACCACAGCCCGGTTGGTCCGGCACTCCTTGGAGGAAACAATCTAGTTTCCTCTTGAAGATGTCCACGGGTGTTCCAGCAATATTCTTATGCTCGCTGGGAGGGTGTTGAACAACCGTGGACATATCACCTCACCAAAACGCGGGTATAAAATGAAAGATGAAAGCTGTTTAAATGACCATTTGGTCACCATTTGGTCCGGGAGACATCTCCCGTCACGCAGGGTGCAGTCGCGCCTCACAGATCTCCAGTATCATCTCTTGATACTGGTAATGGCTCAAAGGGCCACCACTTACGGGCTATTCATGCCCGTGCCACCTTTTTGGGGCTTAATCTTTATCAATCAATCAATCTGTTTAAATCATAGCATAGTAAAGAACTGTTTAGTGCTCTCAGGTTATAGTGGTGTGTGAAAACTAAAAGTCTTTGAAAATGTAATTAGTTATTACGAAACGCGTTCAAGTGTCGCGTCATATCAGTTAATATCCATGTTTTCGTGTTCTGTCCTTTGTTGAAAGTTTTGGTTCACCTCATTAAAAACTGTTGTAACATATCACCTCACCCAAAACGCGGGTATAAAATGAAAGATGAAAGCTGTTTAAATCATAGCATAGTAAAGAACTGTTTAGTGCTCTCCTTGAGGATACCTTGAGGTGCTTCCGGGCTTATCGTCCCCGCGGCCCGGTCATCGACCAGGCCTCCTGGTTGCTGGACTGATCAACCAGGCTGTTGGACGCGGCTGCTCGCAGCCTGACGTATGAGTCACAGCCTGGTTGATCAGGTATCCTTTGGAGGTGCTTATCCAGTTCTCTCTTAAACACTGTGAGGGGTTTGCCAGTTATGTCCTTATGTGTAGTGGAAGCGTGTTGAACAGTCTCGGGCCTCTGATGTTGATAGAGTTCTCTCTCAGAGTACCAGTTGCACCTCTGCTTTTCAACGGGGGTATTCTGCACATCCTGCCATGTCTTCTGGTCTCATGTGATGTTATTTCTGTGTGCAGGTTTGGGACCAGCCCCTCTAATATTTCCACGTGTAAATTATTAAGGTTATATATACAGGTTATTGTATATACAGGTTATTACTATTATTACTGTAATATTACAGTAATATTATTACTGTATATGTATATACAGGTTATTATACACCTCTCAGGTTATAGTGGTGTGTGAAAACTAAAAGTCTTTGAAAATGTAATTAGTTATTACGAAACGCGTTCAAGTGTCGCGTCATATCCAGTTAATATCCATTGTTTTCGTGTTCTGTCCTTTTTGAAAGTTTTGTTCACCTCATTAAAAACTGTTGTAACATATCACCTCACCCAAAACGCGGGTATAAAATGAAAGATGAAAGCTGTTTAAATCATAGCATAGTAAAGAACTGTTTAGTGCTCTCAGGTTATAGTGGTGTGTGAAAACTAAAAGTCTTTGAAAATGTAATTAGTTATTACGAAACGCGTTCAAGTGTCGCGTCATATCCAGTTAATATCCATTGTTTTCGTGTTCTGTCCTTTTTGAAAGTTTTGTTCACCTCATTAAAAACTGTTGTAACATATCACCTCACCCAAAACGCGGGTATAAAATGAAAGATGAAAGCTGTTTAAATCATAGCATAGTAAAGAACTGTTTAGTGCTCTCCTTGAGGATACCTTGAGGTGCTTCCGGGGCTTATCGTCCCCGCGGCCCGGTCATCGACCAGGCCTCCTGGTTGCTGGACTGATCAACCAGGCTGTTGGACGCGGCTGCTCGCAGCCTGACGTATGAGTCACAGCCTGGTTGATCAGGTATCCTTTGGAGGTGCTTATCCAGTTCTCTCTTAAACACTGTGAGGGGTTTGCCAGTTCGATGAATATGGGTATGTGTACACGTTTTAAATAAGAGTGTGAACGATTTACTGTATATTGTGTATACAAGTACTACTGGGTGATTGATGTGGTTTTATATCCAGGAAATTATTACATGTTATGTATTGCAAAAAAAGGAATGGCAGTAGGTGTGGAGAATTTGCCAAGAAGGTAAGGAATCAGTAGCTGTGTCCAACAGATGGTCAGCTGAAAGAGCAGTTGTACCCTATAAACAGGATAGAATAGAACATATTGAGTGTACACGAAGTATGGAGGGCAATTAGTTTCTAAGTGTAGTGTGCAGAGTGTGATACCCAGGCGTCAAAGTGATCGGAAGAGTACAGGAAATTAATGAGAAATTGATCAGTGAT
>WNGS01021324.1:11292812-11310346 GCA_020271785.1 Procambarus virginalis
CTAACCTAATTTCACTGAACAGCAGGACTATCCATTTCTATATCCTATTAACTACTGGAAGTAGACTTATCTAACCTTTTTTTTTATAGTAATTTAGTTCCCAGAACAGAAAAATGTCTCTTTCCTCATTATATTAGTTGGCGACAGTATATTATTCACAACACTATATATTATATTAACAACAGAACAATAAAAGTGGCCTTACCTGCCCATAATGTCAAGTGCACTGCCAGCATCTGTATACACCTGGAGGAAAATTTCTAGCTCCGTCCCTTTCCACCGTGCCTGCCGACAAGGATCTACCACTCTCTCCACAGCGTCAACAAAGAAATCCCGCATATCTCGGGAGTTGTTAAGGGCACAGCCAATGTTGATGATGCCTCGTGAATATACCTTGAAGTTATTTTCAACTTCTGAACACATACGGTCAGGAATTTTCCCCGAAGATGACTTAAGGTCACACTAGTACATGGAAGAAAATAAAGCAAAAATGTAAAAAATCTATAAACAAACGTATTGTAGTTGCATACATTATAATGAGATTCTATTTTTCAAAACTGTCATGCTCTTACATCATTTTATACATTACTAATACCAGTATAACATTTTAAGCGTGTTCATGATTGATACAGCACAAAATCCATTAGTGAATGATATACAGCAACCCCAAGCAAATTATATACAACATACCCTGATGAATGAGTGTACACATCTCCTGAGTAATAATAAAGAATTCTGTTAAGAATAATAGTGAACACATCCCTAGTAATAAAAAATTCAGTTAAGAATGATAAACTGAATAATATACAAGACATCTTTCGTTGAATGATATACTGTACAATATAATCTTCTGGTGAACATAATACAGCATCCCATGACAATTTATACATTATGCAATGACTTTTCTGAATGACGTACATCTAATGTTGATTTATACACAATTTGCCTGAAACACTGCATAATTTGGCCTTCACAAATCACTTCTACAATACATTTCATATATTTAACCCAAAGAAGAGAGTTTCTGTGATGGCTGTGTTTAGTGGGTCCCCGAGTTACCCGCCTGGTTAGTTCCAAGCCTTAAAGGCACCCCACCCCTTTGAGTCACAAGTGCCTACTCTGCTTTCCTTTTAGAACTATGTCCTGCAGGGGCCTATGAGAATATTTGTTTTATTTTCTGCTTCGTGAGCATGTTTTCTAACCTCACTGTTTTATAAGCTTTGAGTCTTGTTCCCCTCGGCTTTTTGTGGCTACAATTCTGTTCTCTGGTTGTCCCTGGCATTGCCCCTGCCTTTCAGGGTTTCCACCTGTTAAGGGACCTCAGGCTAGGTAGTGTATGGGGCTTGGCTCCTCTGCAGTGCCTGGGGATTGGGGGTGGACTGTAGTTTTTTTTTTTTGTGGGCACACTGTGGGTTATCTTGAGATGATTTCGGGGCTTTTAGTGTCCCCGCGGCCCGGTCCTCGACCAGGCCTCCACCCCCAGGAAGCAGCCGTGACTGCTGACTAACACCCAGGTACCTATTTTACTGCTAGGTAACAGGGGCATAGGGTGAAAGAAACTCTGCCCATTGTTTCTCGCCGGCGCCTGGGATCGAACCCAGGACCACAGGATCACAAGTCCAGCGTGCTGTCCACTCGGCCGACCGGCTCCCTCCAAGTCAGGGAGTCAGATCTTGGACAGGTTGTGGCTTATACCTACCTCTGCCACATTTTCCCTGGTTAGGGTTTGGTGACAATATCAAATACTGTCTAAGCTCATTTATTTGGACTATATGGGAAGAACCCCCTGACTGTATAAGCAGAATTCTTACCAGAAGTCCAAAAATTACCATATTTGCAATTTTTTGTACCACAACCAACATGGTTTGAATTTCCACATACTGTACACTATAAATAAAAAATATAATTTAAAACAAACTTCAGCTTACCTTATTGTCTACTTTGTTTGACCTTGAAATGTGTAGTTCTTGAAGATTTACGTAATCTAATCTCTGGTTATCCGGATTTCTGTCCGGGTATGGCAAAGGTTTGCCAGAAAATTAATCTGGAGGCAATTTTGCCGGATAACCCAAATATTCAGATAACCGAGCTCATACAGTATGTTTCCTTATTCCCAGCCTTCCAGATGGTGCCAGTGTTCCCAGCAGATCTCATATGTTCTGAGAATGTCGTGAACCATTCCTTCATGCCTGCTTTAAGTGACAGCTTAACGTAATAGTGTGTCCCTTTTCAATTTTTAAAGTCTGGGTCTGGCATGGAACCTAGCCATTTATTCACCATCCATGGTCTAGGCCGGGAGCCGGTTGGCTGAGCTGACAGCACACTGGGCTTGTGATCCTGTGGTCCCTGGTTCGATCCCAGGCGCCGGCGAGAATCAATGGGCATTGTTTCTTTCACCCTATGCCCCTGTTACCTAGCAGTAAAATAGGTACCTGGGTGTTAGTCAGCTGTCACGGGATGCTTCCTGGGGGTGGAGGCCTGGTCGAGGACCGGGCCGCGGGGACACTAAAGCCCCGAAATCATCTCAAGATAACCATCTCAAGATAGGCTCCAAAGTGTTTGCATCCTTCAGGGTTTATGGCTCTTTATGGTTTAGGAGTGACATGACCTTCTCTGATGGCATCCTTGCTGGTGGTAGAGACAAATGAGCCAGAGCTTTTTCCACTGAAGTTCAGTTACCTTCTCTCCTGGGAAGTTCTGTTAGCTCGGATTCTCCCTCATGAGGGCAAATGCATCTGGCAAAACACCTGGTTCTTCCCTGATGTTTCAGTTGGCCAGGAGCTTTTTTTATGTTCAGTTTCATGGCAGTCTGGACGCTTTAGTTTCAGTGCCAGAGAAGAGGACTCCTCTGCCTGCGGTGAATGTGGCAGAGGCAGTGCTTAGGTTGTATGCCCTTCTCCAGGAGGCAGTGGTGGACTTGGTGGCTCATTTGGTGTGCCAGTTCTTCCCCATGTTCAGGAATCAGCTTGGTTCCTTTCCTCATGTCTGCTTTACCTAATTCTCAACTCCTGTTCCTAGAGGAGGTTTCTACAATTGTCAACTATGGCTTTGGCTTTTCAACTTATGAGCAGTTTTTTAGCAGTGGGGTTTTGTCCCTCCTGCATACTGGCAGTCTTCAAAGGTTCGGGCATTGCTGCCTCCTGGTTGGGGTAGAGATTCTGTGACACCAGGTCCTGGGGCTGTAGTGCTGTCTTCAGCTTCTGACTTCCTCCAACTCTCAGCAGCATTCTTGTGTATCTTTAATATGGGCCCATTCATCAAGATATATCATGAGCCAATAACTTGTATCGGCTCATCCGTATTCATCTGAGGTTCAAGGAATGGCTAAGGTTTCATGTGGGGCATCTATATTATAGCTTCAAGGTTCTTCCCCTCCCTTCCCTTTGAATGTTTATCAGGTTGCTGCAGATCCTGATCTCTCATCTTCATCTGTTGGGGATGTGTCTTGGCCTATCTCGACGACTGGCTGGCTTGGCTTCTAATATAAAATTAGAAATAGCCTACATGAACATTAAGCAATTATGTAGCATACCATTGTGTGCACTATAGTCTTGAAGTATTCAACTAACTTTAAATGTGAATGAAATTCCACAAACATTTATTAAAATACTTACTTTCGATGCTCTTTCTCACGGTCCAATAAAAGCTTGAAGTCCCTCAGTTCAATAAGAAAATCCCGATCAAAATCGGTGTCATCTCTTCCATCTGGTGCATGATTATTGCCAGAAACAAGAGGGCCAGCAGTTGTCCAAGTGGACATCATCAGTGATGCACATATCGAGAAATCTTCAAAGGTGAGATAATTCAGTTTGCGTTTGCTTGTTTCAAAACGGTTGTTAATAATGAAGACAATAGCTGCATACTTTCTGAAAAAACAAAAAACAAAAATAATAATTTTGTACACATAATTGACTTTCACCACGATATATACCTTTATAAATATAATGACATCCATTTACAAAAAATCCAGCATTGAATGTACAGTATCCACTCAATTTAACGGCCTCTTTTATACCGATCTGCCGGTATTAACGACCGGTTTGGGAGCCTGGTATCTGGAGCCTCCTATACCGGTCTGGCGGTCGATATTACCGACGGTCTTTATTGGGTTTGTATTGGCATCGGCAGCCCCTCACATGGCGACCAGGCGATCATCCAGAGTGGTATATTAAATCTTAACTTTCCTTCAAAATGATTCAGTTTTATGAAAAAATTCGAAATTATTATTAATAAAATATTTTAAAACAATTGTTATTAAACAAAATTCTTTGTTTTCTTATTAAATACCTTTTATAGTATACGCAATAGGTATTTTTTTTCCCACGGACCTAGAACGTACTGCGCCTGGCCATGTGACCGCTTTGTTTACTGTTAACTCGCGCGGCTGAGAGCAATGTCTCAGAATATTAGCCAGAGAAAATCAGATTCAGACAAAAATAGATAAATTCATGATTTCTACGGTTTGTGAAAGCACCCACTGGGAATTCAACAAGTCATGCAGCATCAGCTGGCAACGTGTGCCCTACAAGCCATGCTGCACCCGCCGATGCTGAATTCCCATCAGCATGTCGTGCAGCCTCCGCTGGCAACGAATGCCCTGCAAGCTATGCTGCACTCGCCAATGCTGAATTCCCATCGACAAGTTGTGCAGCCTCCACCGGCAACGAATGCTCTGCAAGCTATGCTTCACCCGCCGATACTGAATTCCCATCAACATGTCGTGTAGCCTCCGCTGGCAACGAATGCTCTGCAAGCTATGCTGCACCCGCTGATGCTGAATTCCCATCAAAAGTCGTGTAGCCTCCACTAACGATATAAAATATGATTAAAAGGCATATAAATTAGTGTAAAAAGTGTTGATAGAGTACAGTATTGTAAGTGTTAATGATTATTTAAGCCTTGACAAAACGATACTGTACAGTGTAAATATACAGTAGAAACAATTTTCAACTGTGAATTAGAATTAGAACTCATTTGAATTAGTAGTAAGGCTAGCTGTTGTGTGAAGTGAATGCCTGAAAATAAGTGTTCATACTGTATGTACCCTGTATATAGTACTGAACAATATAAAACAAGTGCTGCAGAGGATGACGTAATCTTCAGCTTCATTAAAAGTAAGTCAATTTACCAATTTTATTATAGTATTTCAACATAGTTTTTTTTCAACAAAAGCTACATATTAATCTCTGCAAATGTATATTCTATCATTAGCAGAGAAAAGGTGAGCTCAAAATATTTCGTCTTGGCTAGCTCTCAGTGACAAGTCTCGATCGCCATTGTTATGGCCTGGCCGCCACAGTCTGTGTCATAACATTAAAAATACATTACCTGCACTGTTCAGGGTAAAACAAAACACATCCCTAAAGTTTTATTGAGAAAATATTAACAATCACTGATGATACCTGAAATATTTTGCAATACAAAGGAATGAACCAATTTTTTCCCACCCATCTGGACTTGATCAGACCGTGTTCACACATCATCCATGCAGCAGCCACCAGCTGGCTTAATCGTCGGCGTGGCACTAAATTGGAATGCAATTACACAATGAACTTTATTTAATTTCAGTTATACAGTATAAAATATATCCTACCTAAATGTTACTTGTAAAATTACCCGACCCAACTTAACTTCGGAAATAACGGAGCTCCGGAAATAACGACTAGGGTACAGCCCCATATAGGTTGTTAAATTGAGTGGATACTGTAATGAAAATACCTCTTCTCTGTCTGCTACAACATTTTAGCATCCACGCCTTGGGAAACACCAGGACTATGGTCTGCAACTTCCTACTGGGAAGGATCACCACAGAACTGAGCTAAAGACCTACCAGAATATCTAAACTCTCCAAAACACTGAGCTAAAGACCTACCAGAATATCTAAACTCTCCAAAACACTGAGCTAAAGACCTACCAGAATATCTAAACTCTCCAAAACAATCACCTGCTCCCAGAACCTTTGCAAACTGATGCTCACACCTTGTGATTTACCACAATTAGACTCACAGACAACTTAGGCATGTTGCATGACAGAACTGGTATATGTCATGCCCGTTCTTCAGACTATACAGTATCTTCTCAAAGGAAGAACATCAAACACAGAAAAGCCCTATTTTCAGGCCAATGTGATTTACACAACAAAAACAAAAGGCATCCAGGTGGATGCCGTGACCAGGTCCTGCAGCCAAGAAGACGACCTACCAATAAAAGAGAGAGTTGAAGTCCATATCCAAAACACAGTCTCAAGCAGGAACCAAAGTAAATCCCCCTGCACCACAGCCAGGGAAGATGAGACTACTGAAATCTGCGAGGGGCAAATCCATCCCAATAACCAAGATCCAGAAATACACTCTCAGGAAAATGGAGGAGGAATCAAGCTCTTCATGTGACAGAGCTGAAATAGGTATCCCTGTGAAGCAATAAACTTTTGGGACCAGGCACCAGATAGCACAGAGGGTCAAAGGGCAATTCAAGGACCCTCCCGGGAAAAAGAACACCCAAGAATGGGATTGACATCCCCCCCGACAAAAGCCAATCAATCCAGCTTATCCACAAATCATGAAAAGGAACCAAAAATGAAATTCAATGAAATTGGCACAGGCTTCTATAACCAACCACTTCCTTCCTTGTAGAATGATGAGGCATCTGAAATGGGCCACCAAAGACAGAACCCAGAGGCCCGATGCTATAATTCAGCTACTGGCTAATACTGCACAAAGAAATGTAAGGCCTGGAAATAGGTGAAGCCATGTATGACTGCCATGAATGGATCCTGAGGAGGGTGAACCGGCTGCTTACTGTCAACAGATGAGCAGGTTGGCCAGATGCAAGGAATACATCTCAGACTCCAGCCACTAAACAGCTAATCAGTGAGGAAAGGCCTAAGCCACCAAGAACCTTAAAAAGAATTCATGTACATGACTGAGCACAAATCTCTACCCAAGAACCAGGAAGACAATCCAGAAAATGTTTGAGATACACATCAGCACTCAGTTAGAAAACGGTACTACATATCAATAGATCCAGCAGAAGAGCAAAACAACATACTCCGATAGGATGCTGGAAGCCTCAAAATAACCAGAGTACCACAAGGAAGAAAACCCTGAAGGGACAGAGGCTATGCAAGCATGCTACCAGGAAAGATTACCCCTGGTTACGACAGCTGGAGCACATGTCGTGAGTAATCGGAAGCATTCCAACACAGAGCACATGCAAGGTGGAAGGCACAACCACATACGTAAAGCAAATTATGGAGAAAAAATCAAGCAAAGGTACATGGTACTATCATTCCAGACACAGCCAACACAACTTATCTTAAAGTCGTACGGTGGCAGAAGGCCCAGCAGTGAAGGGTGTTTTCAGTTGCACACAAGGTTTGTGAATGAGCTGGCAACCTGACCAGGACCCTGAGTTGCCTAGGTTACCATTTGGGACAGGCAAGTGTATCTAGATAGTGATCTCACCATGGAAAGACTTTTATATGGTTTTAGCCAGATTTAAACACTTGTAAAAGATGCTGCTAGTTTTGAAGCATTCCGACTTTCTAGTGGGTTTTTCATTGCATATTGGGGTGATATTTGGTCCTCAAGCTCCCCTTCACCTCTTTGATCTCCCTCTAGGCCCTCATGGGTTAAAGTCATGGCATGTTCCCCAGGGCCTGGTTGCCTCTACGTTACAGCACTGGGAGCGCTACTAAGGGGGGGGGGGGGGTCTTTCCAGAAAACACAGTTAGGAAATTTGTTTCACTTGTTTATATTAGTAAAGTAGTGCTAATACAAGTTTGCTCAAAAACCTAAAATTGTTTGTAAATAGATTTTAAGGGAAGTGGTGGTATGCTTAAGTAAATACACAAAATGCTCAACTCACTTAGCAAGACGAGTCGGTAGAAGAAACACCGACTGAATGTTAGTGACAACAGAGCCAGTCATCTCATCCACTTGTTTGAAGATCCGCTTTACATTATCAAATTGTCTCCTGAAATGTTTTTATCTGCATAAGATCAGAGACATATGGTATTTTTCTGACAAGTCAGCCACATCTACTAAACTACCATCTTTTAGTCGATGCAAATTTAGTTCATGTAACGTAACTGCACGATACAGAATACTCCCAGTTACCATTACTGACTAAACTTAAAGCATTCATTACAGTAAAGCTAACATTTGTTAGCAACTCCTAGCAAAAGAAAACTATTACCAAGAGAATAGAATAAAATTAACCACTGCACTGTGCCAAACAACAAATGCTGTTTTGAGAGTTGTCCGTTTTTTTTTTTAATTAGGCTATATTTTAATGTTTTTTAATGTTTTCATCACTGTGTTTTGAAATGAAAATAGTTGAGTTTGGAAACATTTTGACATTAACTTTACCTGAACATTAATAAAAGCAACAAAAAATATGTCCTTAACAATTGCACTCTGACGTTTTTGCCAAAAACAGGTGTGCAGTGCAGGGGTTAAACCACCTCAGATCCTACTAATTCAAAGTATCCGTATGCTCTTATTCTCATTGCATTTTCTCCACATATCCACAAGCACCTGAGAGAACTTATGTTTCATTCACAAGACTTAAAAGATTGTAGTCAACTCTCAGAGTATACCTCATGTGCATCTAATTATAAAATAGTATGTACTGTACCTGCATGACCGTAGAAGAACGCCAGTCTTTTCAGCAACGTCATCCAGATCTTTCCGTGTTCTTCCAGAGAGCTTCTTACCAAGAATCTCCCGAATTACTATATCATCAAACTCATAATACCTGTGACAGAAACCATAATTTTGGCATTTTAATCTACATTTTAATGATACATTTTTAATGCAGAGTATTTAATTCTGGCATTTTAACCCTTACACTTTGGTATTTTAATCTACATTTTAATGATACATTTTTAATTTTTAATGCAGAGTATTTAATTTTGGCATTTTAACCCTTACACTGCTACAGCCTGGGCTGTAAATGGGGGTATAAGCTGGGGCTAGGCAAAAATATATTTGAATTATGTGAAAATTTATATTAAATGTTAAATCTCCAACTTATTGGCTTCAGCGTCGTGAAAGCTTCATCCAATTTTTTCAGAAATGTATTTTAGACAATTTTGTTTAAAAAGAAGGTTTTGTTGATAAGGAGAACAGCTCCTATTAACTGGAACCGAGGGATAATGAAGTAATAGAGAGATGCAAGCATCTGTCCTATGCACAAAGAAGAATAGTAGTTAGAAGTGCCTACAAGGATATGCAGCTCGTGCCTGTATAACATTGCTGAGTAATACTGTACATAATAACACATATAATAATAAGGTGTGTTATTATGCTCTATTTTGTTATATAGCATACAAATACATTGTCCAATGGTAATACCTATTACTTTCAATAATGTCCACAATTTTTTTTTTTTTAGGGGAGATTTATTTTTGTTTTTTATCTTTTTTTTTTCTTCTTTGTTTATTATCTGATTTTGTTGTAATCTCTACATCCGGGAGAATGCATATCTGTCCCTAACTATGTGAATATAGAATTAAATTGATCAACAAATAAATCAGTCATAACCAGCAGAACTTGGGGGACTGAATTTTTGGGGGCAGTTTTTTCACAGATTTCAAACTCTACTTTCCTTGTTTCTGTAGATTGTTTTGATGATTAGGGACCAGATTAGGGCTTTTTTACTTATATAAAGTACACCCTATATCTCCTAAATCATCATAATTATCCCTATATTTAATTGTTTTTTTTTTGGGGGGGGGGGGGATTTGTTCTCTACTTCATTTCAACACATGTTGACCTACAACTTTCATATATTCAAGTATGAATGCCAACAATGTTTATTAAAACATACAAGTAAATTAATGAATTAGAACTACCTTATACATTGTTGATAACTTCAACTTCAATTATCTCTAAAACTAGAGTTTCAAAATTTTGTCAGTTTCAAAAAATCCAGTCTCTGACCGATTCTCACCATTTTTACATATAGTGTGTGCCACTGTCTGTTCTACAATCCCATTAGAATGAATTTTTCATAAACTCTAAAAGTTTTGAGTTAAAAAATTTGTGGTCTGAATTTGGTGCATATTTCAAATGCCATATTGACGATTTTTTTTACAGTAAACTAAACTGAAAATCTATATTCTTAATCTATTAAAATGGAGATCATATACATTACATAATAACACCTAATGAACAATTGGTGATATTTAATATTTTTGCAGCTGATCTGAAAATCTGAAATTTTCAATATTAACCCTTAAAGTGCACATCACATCATATGACGTGCTAGGCGTTTTACCAGTCAACTGCGCATCACGTCATATGATGTGTTGGAGTACTACGCAAGATTTAAATGGCCCGCGGATACACGGGGTTCACCACACCTTCATCAGGGCTCTTGTAAACAGACGCCATTTAAAAAAAAAATCGTGGGCCAAACACCCGGGTGTTATTGGTCTCAGTATTGAGTGAGCAACCAAGCCTGACGCACGCAGCATGAGCTAACAGCACTGCTGTTCAGCTTGTGACCACAGCATCGCCTAAAAATGCTAAAATATACTTGTTCATGCTATTATGTAGCGATGATATTACAGAAGACCCCTGACTGTGATAAAAGTGACCAGGGTTCTGATAATAGCAGGATTGCGATGATATTTAGCGCTGTGCGCCATGGAGGGAGGAGTAATGCTGTGGGAGGGAGGGTGGTGGCAATGTTTTCTGACTGTGTGTGGCCACCTTCTATTGACTGCACTCAGCATACCAGCTTAGTGGTTCGCTATAGTGAACACAAATGTAGATACTTATATATAATGTGTGTATAGAGGGTATAAACAGCAAGAGAAGGTTTGGAGCCGCCATTTTGGTGAGGGCGGTGGCATCGTCTGCACGACGCCACCGTGCGGACGACGGTGTTGTTTACTGGTTACCACGATGGTTTTTGGGCACCATACCAGTTTATTTGTACAAGTATGGTGAATAAAACAGGTAGATATTTATTTATAATGTGTGTATATAGCGTAATAACACCACACAGTATTGTTGGAGGAGAAATATTAGTGCGTCTGGCCTTGAGGGAGGCAGCCATCAGCTGACTGTGTTAGGTCCTATGTCTTTGTGACTTTACTCACCATATAAGCTTAGATGTACAGTTATGGTGAACAAAACATGTAGATACTTATATATACCGTCTGTATATAGTGAATTATAGCAAAAACAGTATTGTGGGAGGAGAATGTGGGTGAGTCAGATGACTGGAGGGAGGGCGGGAGTGGCTGGCTGGTACACGGCGGTCACTCCTCGTTACTTTTTGACTCATAATAGCTATTTAGTGGTTCGTTATAGTGAACAAAACATGCAGATACTTATATATAACCTGCGCTTATAGTGTAATAACCGACAAAGTATTTGTTCACTGATTGATGAACATAACTGAATCAACAATATGCACACCATATTTTAGAGTACAGCGATGATTCACTCATTTTATTATAAAAATATATCAAACTACACACTATTGAATAATATTACAGCAAAAAAACTATGAAACATCAATCAGAGACATTGAAATAATTAGGTAATTATCTCTTTGTGGCAACTCTGGCCTGACAGCTGGCGAGCAACAGACCGCCTGGGACGCATGCTGAGTCAGCGCCTATAATTTGCCAGACTTCCCTGCCCTATAGCGGGCAATATATGGCACTTACGATTTTTGTATTATTTTTCCCGTGATCAGTGAACACAAATTAACAGGTTAGGAAGAAAAAATAATTTTTTTTTTTCAAAATGACATGCGCCTGTGCGGATAGCAGGATATTAGACCCCGAGCATGTTAAGGGTTAAATTTTATAATTATTTTCAATTTTCTTGTTTTTCAAGTTACGTTGCTGATTATTTAGACAAAGTTGGAGTGTTTGTGTGGTAGATTATGCACAAAAAATTGGAAAGGGTTAGAACAAGTTTGAAAAATTTAACTTGGTACCATCAGGACCTGTTGTATTTATACGCCATGCGCAATTAATGGTTAATGATGCCTTTAAGAAATTATAAAAGTGAAAAATTACTTTCTCCCATACATCATATAAGATAGCACTGAAGCCTGCTACAGCAGATAACTCAAGTAATGAAGGATCACAAAATGGTCCAGGTGACATACTGGCGATTCTTTACAAAGAATGATATATGGAAAAAGAGGCTTATAACAGATAATGAAACTAGTTGAAAGTAAAATCCAACAAACAAATGGTATGCTTCAATGCTTAATTAAGGACAAAGATTAATCAACAAAAATATAATCTTGGCACAGTATCTCTTTAAATAAAATTTCCCATCAACTATGTTTTACATTATCAAGGCATTAAGTGTTACTTTTGAATGACCATCTTCTGGACTGCTGGTTCCAATTGAAATGTCCATTCCTCAGCTAGTTTTGTGGGTGTGAGTAAGAGCTTCTCCAGCATGCCAAAGGTGCGGTAGTGGTCGGCCGTGTCAGATGTCAACAGTTCCAGAGTAGCACCCCATGTCTCCAGCTCACCCCGCTGCTGCAGCACCGACACAGTTTCTACAACTGTCCATGCACAAACATAAGGAAGAACTTAGCTTCTCCAAATTACCAATAACTTCTCTACAGTATCATGACAGAAGACCATACAAAAAAATAAAACTATAAAATCTTGACTAGATACTCTATAGACCATCAAGACTTTGTGGATTGAAAATTAACTAGCGTAAAGGTTCTCAAAAAGGTAATAGAATATCTCTTCCAGCACTGTTTCATATTAAATGCGAATTTTCTCAACCACGTTAATATGCTAATCATAATAAATCAAGATACTTTAATCAAAATCAAACTACATCAACTGAAGAGCCTTTAACCAGTACTGAGTTCACATATCACACAGTACTGTGCTATCTAAAAATATAATGCTACAGTATTAACAATATAATTTTGTTATTTTTAACTACTGGTATAAGTAAACTAGTTTTAATCGACTTAAACTTTCTTATAGTGTACAGTACTTCTGTTAACTTCAAATTTTGTTTATATAAATAATTTTTTTTACAAGAGTTCTTACATTCTTGTAAAGTCACTAGCATGCATAGCATTTCGGGCAGTTCCTTAATCTTAATTTTCCTTGGAATACGAGCCACCAAATCGTTTAACAACCAGGTACCCATTCACTGCTGGGTGAACAGAGGCATACAGTTAAAGATTGGTGCCCAGTCAATCCTCCCTGGCCAGAATACGAACCCAGGCCAAATCCCTCACAAAGTGCTGGGCGAGTGTCTTACCACTGTGCCACGGAGACTGCAAATTTTAAATACATCCCTCATTCACTAGCTTTATATACTTTGGTTAAAGCTCTCCCAAAACATGTATTTTGCTAGTGTCTGAAGCTAGACAAATACAACAAATATTATTATAAATAATAATAATAATAATAATAATAATAATAATAATAATAATAATAATGTAATTTTATACTAATGATCTCATTAACAACATTACATGCAAAATACTGTACTAAAGAAGAGAGCAGCGACATTAAGAATCAAAAGTGTTACAGATGAAATTCCTCCTTGTGCCAATGTTGGATCCTACGGATTATCTTAATAATAATTATTATTATTAGTACAGGTATTATTATTATTACTGAAAGTGCTCATGGTTCATAGGAAGGTTTTATGGTTCAAGACGTTGAGCTTTGCTTCAAGACA
The DNA here is from genome assembly GCA_020271785.1 of Procambarus virginalis. Lineage (NCBI taxonomy): Eukaryota > Metazoa > Arthropoda > Malacostraca > Decapoda > Cambaridae > Procambarus > Procambarus virginalis. Next base: position 11,306,510 of record WNGS01021324.1, read on the forward strand.
AAACTATGGATGATCTTTAATATGCATCTTGGGTGACAGAGAAGGGATTATATTTTCCTGAGAGGAAGTGTATAATATCAGAGATATTCTGGAGTTCAGTAGCAGGTCAACAGGGGTCCGTCTAATTACCGCAAGCTACCACAAGCTACACAAGCTTCACGAAGCTTCACGAAGCTTCCTGGCAATGCGTTAGTAACGAATAATATGATATGTTAGGTTAGGCTGACCTAATTTAACCAAACCAAACCTACCCTAACCTAACCTAACCTAACCGACGCTTGGATCGTCGACTTGATTGGCGTCACCAGCTCTTTATTTGTGTCTAATTTCTTTATAAAAAGATACTTTTCAGATTAAAATTATGTTTTTTCGTGTTGTACATTCAACACCAACATTATAATGAGTAAATATATCATATTTATTCATTACTAACGTATTGCCAGGAAGCTTGTGGTAGCTTGTGGTAACTAGACGGACCGGTCAACAGTGTTGTTCTGTTTGGAACAGTGTTGACCTTCAGTAAAGTGGCGGCGGCAGCATATTTATTTATTTATATATATACAAGAAGGTACATTGGGTTTGTGAGAATACATTGAATAGTACACTATTTACAATCTTATAAAGCCACTAGTACGCACAGCGTTTCGGGCAGGTCCTTAATCTAACAGATAATTTTAAGTAGGTATTTTCTATCAGAATTGATAAATGATAACAAATACATTGCAAGAGAAAAATGAGATGAGAGAGCTTAGTAAGTATATAAAGCACATTTGGTATATTAAAGCTCTGATTGATTGCATTGACAGCTTGATGGTAATTTAAACAAGATAATAGACACCATATAAGGCTTACCGAGTAGCCCTGCACCCACAGTTCAAACACATCCTGGTCAATTATGGTGTAGTTTCCCACAAATATATCCACTTCAGGCATCATGACCTGAGCAGAGGAGCGGCTGATGACCCGTGTTGACCTGAGCCAGAGGAGCGGCTGATGACCCGTGTTGACCCGCCTCTACCACCACACACACACGGCTGGTCGTGTCGTACATACCCTTCACAACACCCTCCCTTTGGTACACATATACTCTAACCCACATTCGTTTATATAGATTTTTTATATATACAATAAACAATGGAAGGGAGTACCACCTCTGGCTGGAAGAAGGGGGACCCCATAGCCTCGGAGGAAATCACACATAACGCATTGGAGGGAATGTAGGTCCCCTCCAATACAATTTCTGTGTGCTTTTCTCCTACCACCCCCTTCCTTTTTTTTTATGCTTTATTGTGTATTTAAAGGTTACAAAACATACAAGACAAATGCCTAAAGGTTATGGATCTCTTGAAGCTCCTCCGCTTCCGGACAGGAACCGAGGACGCAGCAAGCATTTCCCCTCTGGATCGCCACACTGAGGCGCTGAAACAAAAAACTGCAAGCCCTTGGTCTCTGGTGACGTCGATGAGCTTGGAACCCAATTCCTTGAGAAATCCCAAGGCACTCTTGCCCCAGGGGCCATGCGTCTCAGACGCTATGGGAACAAAGAGGTATTGGCCTGCCAGTCGCCTGTATTTGAGAGATTTTGCTGTTTCCCTGTGGTTGGCCGCCCCACCTGCTTGATCAGCTCCGAAGTGTACATAGGTGTCAGCCAGGGTGGATACACATGTGTAGTCCCACACCAACTGTCTACCCTCCTTCCATGAGTATATGGTGATGCCATCAGGGCGAAGTGCGGGGAAATCCGGGTTTGGACCCCTAGGATGCGAGGTTCTCTCTCCGCTGGGCACTTAGCTGAGACGAGGCTTCTCTTGATGATGTCATTGACCTCGTTGTGTCTTGCATGCCAGCCCTTTGTGCTTCCACAATGCAACCCATGCAGTCCGTATTGGTCTGCTTCCACCCTGTTGCAAATACACTTGTATTCAGTGTGAATTGGGGCACCAAGGCGGAGGGCCACTGCTACACGAAGGGATTCTGGATCTAGGCGCGTGCCCATTGCTGACATGGGTACTGCCAGGAGGAAGTCTCCTGCATGGGGGGCACGCACTGCTCTGAGGCGGGCTTTCTCCTTGTCTGATGTTGCGGCGCTGAGCATGGCATCAGCTACTTTTTCCACTAGAGGGTGGTCCCAGCCGGACTGTTTGTGTTGTTTTGTTGGCTCTATAATGGTTGCTGGGGCTGCCAGAACATCCCACTGATTTGAACATTCAGTGAAAGCAGGATCGTGTATTCCTGCTGAATCTCTCAAGGTTGCAGGTAAGATATCTCTGACGAGGTCGTGCGATGCATGGGAGGAGGAAAGGAAGGCTGGTAGAGCAATTTGGGAGGCTGTGCGGACACCAAGGCCGCCAAGTCTTACAGGAAGGGTTGCTTGCTCCCACTGAGAGTCGTCCAATGGCAGGTTCAGGACTTTCACCAGCATGGACCTCAGAAGGGTGTCATACACATTTAACTTAGGGCTGCTGTAGGATGGAGAACATCTCAGAAAGTAGGTCAACTTAGGGAGAGACAGGCATCTTGTGAGGAGAAAGAGAGCATCATGGGCATCAATCTTGTCAATCCTGTCCAGCATTCTCTTTAGATCAGTGATTTTTGCAGCCAGGACCTCCTCGATTGCTCGTGGGCCAATGGGGGCACCCAGGAGAGTGCAGTCCGGTGGCTCGACAATGAGAATGTCTGGAAGAACATTTTGTATTTGCCCAGTGATGTCTGGGTTGCGGGAAATTATTTCACACTTGGATGCATTGAGAATGAGGCCTAAGGCTGCTCCCTGCTCCTGGATTTTCCTTATATCCTCCAAATGGTTTCTGGGGTTCCAGCGAGAGTGCCATCATCCAGGTACCAGATGTTTAGCTCGCTTGTCAGACTATCAGTGACCTCTTTGATAGCTAGGCAGAAAAGGAGGGGTGCTAAGGGGTCACCTTGTTGGACACCTTCACAGGAGTTTATTTCATGCTCCCCAAAAAGGAGCTTAGAGTCCCCACTGTAGCACGATCGGATGAACGGGTAAAGGGGACGGAAATGGTTGTGTACAGCCCTGAGGACAGCGTCTCGTCTGACTTGATTGAAAGCATTTTTGAAGTCAAGCTTTACTAGTGCCTTCTGGTCCGAGAGATCAGCAATGTAAGCCCGCGCTGCGTGTGCTGCAGCTTCACAACCTAGGGAATCCCAAACCCGAGCTGGTGAGGTTTCAGCAAGGTGGCTGCTTCCTGGCTGATAGATCTCACTGCAGCCTTAGCTACGAGGCGTCGGAGGGTGTTGCCAACGGCAATGGGCCTGATACCCCTATCCTTCTTCTTTAGAGCACAGAGTGCTGCTCCATAAAAGACAGGCCTGATATCCTCAGGGATGCCGCCAGCCAAACACATGTTGGAGAATCTGGTAAGCTCCACTAGAAGGTCCTTTGCAGCATCTCCAAGCACCGGGTTCAGCATTTGTTTGATGTGCTGGGTCTTAGACCTGTAAAGCCCCCTGCTGAACCTGTTGGGAAAGACATGGCTGCTTTGTACACCTCAGATTCTCGAACAGTCAAGGGTTCTATGCCAGCATTGTTTTCCTGGGATCCCTGCTGCTGTCGGGGGCTCTGCGTGGTGTTTGTCTTGAAGAGCCTTGCTGTCGTGGCGTTCCTGGGGCAATAGTGTCATCGCTGGTCATGATTCTGATGGCACCTGTGGTATTGCCCTCTTCTATTTTCCTGGTGATCTGTGCTCTCATTTTTGTTCTCAGATGAGTTACTGTTTGTCGTCCTGCGGCTGGTGTTCTTGGCACGAGGGGGGAGGCGGACAGGTTGTCTGCTCTGGAAATTCATTAAGTGCCCTGATTACAGAGGTTGCTATA
>WNGS01021324.1:11314264-11325452 GCA_020271785.1 Procambarus virginalis
TTTATCACTGTTAAACATCATGTTATTTTCTGTTGCCCAGTCGAAAACTTGATTAATATCAGCTTGAAGTTTTTCAATGTCTTCAGCCGAGGTAATTTTCATACTGATTTTTGTGGCATCTGCAAAGGATGATACGAAGTTGTGACTTGTATTTTTATGAGAATAAGGAAAAGCAGCGGTGCAAGGACTGTACCCTGAGGTACAGAGCTTTTAACTGCGCTTAGACTCGACTTTGTTTGGTTGACTGTTACTCGCCGAGTCCTGTTTGACAGAAAACTGAGTATCCAGCGTCCTACTTTACCAGTTATTCCCAATGACCTCATTTTGTGAGCTATCACTCCATGGTCACATTTATCGAAAGCCTTTGCGAAGTCCGTGTTTACCACATCAGCATTCTGTTTTTCTTCTAATGCCTCAGTGACTTTGTTGTAGTGATCAAGTAGCTGTGAGAGGCACGATCTTCCCGCTTGAAATTCATATTGGCCTGGGTTGTGAAGGTCATTGGTCTCCATGAAATTGGTGACCTGACTCCTAATCACTCTCTCAAATACTTTATTACGTGGGATGTTAGTGCAACTGGTCTATAATTCTTGCCAATGCTTTGCTCCCTCCCTTGTGTAGAGGGCTATGTCTACTACTTTAAGTGAATCTAGTATCTCCCCCCCCCCCCCCCCGTGTCCAAGCTCTTCCTCCACACTATACTGATTGCCTGTGCTACCGGCACTTTGTATTTCTTTATAAATATTGAATGCCATGAATCTGGACCCGGAGCCAAATGCATGGGCATTTTGAATTTCTCTTTCAAAGTCTAGTACGCTCGTGTTGATATTAGTTATATTTACAGGGGTTTGGATATCCGCATAAAGAAATTGTCTGGATCTTCCACTTTCATGTTGTTTATTGGAGTGCTAAACATGTCCTCATACTGCTTTTTTAGTATTTCACTAATTTCTTTGTCGTCCTCCGTGTATGAACCTTCACTTGTACGAATAGGTCCAATACTGGCAGTGGTTTTTGCTTTTGATTTTGCATATGTAAAGAAGTATTTTGGCTTTTTCTTTATTTTCTGAATTGCTTTCTGTTCTAACTGTCTTTCTTCAGTTTCAGACAGACTTGATACGCTTCCGAAGTCAGTTTCTCAATTTCTTCTGTAGGACTTGTATTACTTAGAACAGTTTCCCATGGAATGTTTGTAAGTTCCCAGTTTATTTTCTCCCAGTCTATCCTTTATTATTAAAATTGAATTTACTGAGTAACCCCTCTTGCTTGATCAATGTTTTAGGTCTATTCTAAGCATTGATGGTAGTTTGCACTTCAATGAGCTTGTGATCTGAGTATGTGGTATCTGATATCGTAATGTCCCTGATAATGTCTTCATTGTTCGTAAAGACCAAATCTAGAATATTTTCATTTCTCATTGGCTCCGATATCTGCTGGTTGAGTGAAAATTTGTCACAGAATCTAAGTAGTTCTCTAGTCTGTGGTTGGTTAGGTCCCAATAGATTTCCTGATATAATATTATTGTTTGCGATTCTCCATCTGAGACTAGGCAAGTTGAAGTCACCTAGGAAGATAATATCAGGTATCGGGTTCTCCAAATTATCAAGGCTATTCTCTGTTTTGATTATCTGTTCTGTGAATTCCTCGGCCGTTGCATCTGGCGATTTGTAATAATAATCAAGCTTATTTTCTCTATTTTTAAGCCGAGTACCTCTACCACCTCATTTGTAACGGTAAGGAGCTCCAAGCATACAAGGTCTTCCCTAATATACAGACCCACTCCTCCATGTGATCTAATTTTCCTATCATACCTGTATAGATTATATCCTGGAATCCAGATCTCACTGTCCAAGATTTCCTCTGCATGGGAAGAGGTACAGGTAACCCCACCTCGACCAGTCCAGCTGAAAGGCATCGACCCCGCGTTCATACGTCCGGCAGAGATAACTGAACGAATCGACGTTGACCATCCATTCCGTGGATAGGGGAATGAATCGAGACAGGCCATCTGCCAGGACGTTTGACGCCCTCTGAACATGAACTGCCAGGAGAGCCAAACCCCGAGAACTCAGCAGAAGAGTCACCCGAAGCGACCAGCCCCAAAGAGCCAAGGACCGCATCAAACCTCCGCAGTTCAGGCAATGAACCACCGGGGAGCAGTCCGAATGAAGCCGGATCGTTGCTCCGCGAGCGACACAAATCCTCTGAAGCGAATGCCACACCGCCGCAAACTCCCGCACCGTGCTGTAAGGTCGACGGACCCCACCAACCCAAGCCGGCCTGGTGAGCACTCGTCACAAAACCCCAGCCGAGAGACGAGGCATCCGTGAACACATTGAGCGAGGGCTCGGGGAGGCGCCACAGCTCAGAACCCCGAAAAACCCACAGAAGAAACCGGCGAAGCAGCAGCCGACGTAAGGCTCCCGAGATCTGAACCCAGCGATCGCGAATGTGGCGGAAGGGACACCCCCGAAGAAACCAGAATAGCCGCTGAATCCAGGTCAGACCCGATGGGTAGACCAGCACGACAAAGTTCAGGCTCCCGCACAGCCACTCGAACAACCGACGTGTGACCCGGATGCCCTCCAAAAACAGTCGTAGGCAGGACCGCAGCCGCAACAGTGTCGCAGGAAGGAGAGACAAGGAAGTGGTCCGAGAGTCCCCACACAAGACCCGGCCAAGTCCGAACCTGAGAGGGAATCAAATGGGGCTTCCTCCAGCTCACCAACAACCCGAACCCAGCGAGCCAGGAAAGAACAAAATCCCAGGCGAGCAGACATGAGAACTGGCTGGGAGCCCATACCAGCCAGTCGTCGAGGTAAGCCAGTACTCGAACCCCTAACAGACGCAAACGGGTCACTACGACCCGGGTAAGGCGTGTGAACATGCGAGGTGCCAGATTCAAACCGAATGGAAGGCAATGAAAGCCGTAAGCCTATCGCCCCACGACAAAACCGAGCCAGTCCCTAAACCCCAGAAGAATCAGGACATGCCAATACGCGTCCTGGAGGTCCAGAGACACTATCCAGGCATCCGGCGCCAAAAGCAGCCGGACCTGAAACAGAGTGGTCATCCGAAAGGAGGGGCAACAGATCCAGGGATTCAGACGAGACAAGTCCAGTATGAATTGCAGATCCACACAGTCCCCTTTCGGAACTGAAAACAGGCGGGAAACCCACCTGAGAGATGTTGTCGTTTCGGCCACTCCCAAGTGAACCTACTCCCGGATGACCCGACAGAGCACAGGAGAAGAGGCCTGCCCTGCTAACCCCGATCTCCTCAAAGGAGGAGGAGCGACCCAACGCCACCGCAGGCCAGAGGAAAGGCCCTGAAACGCCCACGAATCGTGAGACCAGGCGAGAGCAAACACCGCAAGCATCTCTCTTACCTCCCGGTCAATGGGGCAACCCGTGAAAGAGCTGATGACCCCTACGAGAGCCCGACCGACACTCAGAGCGATTACTGCGCTGACCAGATGCTGACAGCTCCACAGGAGGTGCCGGTCCCGAATCTGGCACTACTGGCTTAGACAACCGAAGGAACCCAGAGACCTGGCACGACCTTTCCGGGCAGAACCACCATGCCCCCCTTCCCCCCAGAGAACCAAAAAGTCCGACATAGGCCGGCAACTAGATGAAGCCGCTTGCAGAAAATGCACCACCGCAGACTCTGCAAACAACAACAGACAAAAAGGGGACAAAAATCTAAGAGCCAGAACCCAAGCCAATTCCAAAGAGTGGACGAGCACCATCTGTCAGCACGCGAGGCGAGAAGCAAAGAACAGACACCGCCTCCCTCAGAATCGGCACAAACTTCAACAAGGAAGCCGACGCCCAAGCTGCCGAGGCAAACACACCAGACACCGGCCCGGATCCCAGTTCCTGCACATCCTCACCGAGCCAGTTCGAAGACAGCTCCAGCAGAGAATAGAAATGCAAGACCGAAGCCAAATGACCATGGGCGCGCAAATCCTCGGCCATCAGGGACGCCGAAAGGGAGGGAACCTGTGCGTGAAGCTGCACCCGACCGACATCACGAGAAAGTTCGGGGGCGAACAAGCATGCACTGAGGTGCTTAAATTCACCCCCTAGGTAAACCTGAACAACCGTAGTCAACTCCCGCCATTCAAGCGCACGGGTCTGACAGAACGAATTCCACGGCCCCAATGAAAAGAAAGGGCAGTCCGCTAACCAGGAAGAATCCGGCACCTCGTAACACACCCAGAAAGGAAATGTGGAGCCAAACTCGAAAGAAGGATCCATTACCGAGGCGTAATCTGGGTCTCACAAGAGGTAAGCCACAAGGGCTTCCCTCACCACCTCTGGTGTGATGCGGTGAGCCGAAAACCTCTGGAAGAAAGGAACCGAAGAACCCAAGAGAACCCGGAACCGAACCCGGGGAGGAGTCGCACACATATCAAACTCGTACAGGGAAGGGGGCTAGGAAAACTCCCCCTGTAACAACAAGCCCCGTGCCGAGGGTATCAACACCCAAGTGGGGTCAAACAGGGCTCAAGCCCCCCCAAGTCAACTCCTCCCCAGCTCTAGGAACCTCCACGTCAGGACCCGGAGCCGAGCAGTCCTCCAAACCCTCTGCCTCTGGAGAAAAAGCAGAGTCCGCTGGAAAAGCCGTTCCTCCAGCAGGAGGAACAGGCTCGAATGCCTCCACCGCCAATCCAGAAGAAGCAATCCCTGAAGCTGCACAAGACTCGCCACCAGGCAAACCTTGCCCCGACTCCGAAACCCTCAGACGGTTGGGGGCCGGGAGCAGGGGAAGGGGAAGGAGCAGGATGAACCACAGCAGGGAAAGGACTAAGAGGTGCAGATGAAACCAAAGTCGAGGCAACTAACACCCCAAGTCCGGGTCCCTATAACCAAAGCGGGGCAGCTGCTGGGCATCCGGAAAGGTAAGCAACCTTGCACGTTGCAGCAACCTAAACCGTGCATGCAACGCCAAAACTGCTTGCACCCTAATATCAATCTCATTGGACTGGGTGAATTAGAATACAAACAAGGAACACCACTCGCAAGACTCCGGGTCAAAGGTGTCACTGACCCAACAAGCAGCAAAGCGGAGACAAAGACAGTGAGTGTCACCTTGAGTCAAGGGGACAGAGCAACCTTCAAACTCAAACAAGGCGAAGTGGGACTCTGAGGTCTCTTCCATCGGACCACTGAGCCCCAATGGGATTTTCCAAGACCCTTAGGCTGACTACTAAGGGAAGCCCAGGCGAGGTACTGCTAACCGGTTATCCCAGAACTACCAAGCAAACAAACTAAAAGCTGAACCCCTGTGACGAGTGCAAGCAGGGGGACCTAGTGGAGGGCCACCAAAATCCTACAAGTGGTCCTACCGCCACACCAGGCAGACCCCCACTAGGCAAAACAAAACAAAAAACCCTGCAAAAGCATAATGTCTCCAGGTGAACAAAACCGGTTGCTATGCACATATCAGACAGCAGCACAGTACCTCGTGCCCCAGCCAGCGACGAAACTACCTCCTACCCAAGGGCAAACAGAAGTAAGAACCACTCCGGCTGAACCCCAAAGGCGGGCAATCAACGAGCAGCAACAGAACCACGCGGAGGTAGTTCCCGAACGGCTCAGGGAAGATAACCCTGAAGCTGCAAGGGCAGTACTTACAGGGCACCTAGGGAAGGCGGCCTTAGGTGCATGCAGCCCCAGTACTCTTGTGTTACTCCTGACTCGCATAATACCAATACTGAACACCACCGCCGCACTGCAGTACTGCTCAAAGGATGGAGTCGGAGACGATCAACCGTTCGCCCTCACAACAGCCTCAGAACTGAGGAGAGTTACTGGCGAGGAGGTCTGGGCCCCTCCTGTCCCCCTCCCGGGGAGAAGGGGATGCACGGCAGTTGTGGTGACATCATGTTTGTTTCCTTGTTTTTGATTGGGGAGTTCTTTTTGCTAGTTTGGCTTTAGGTTTGCAAATTTTGACCAGCAGTAGTTTGTTTTGGAATTTCCTACCTTTCTGGGTGCCTGACCTGGTAGATGGCAGACAAAGACGGCTTCCAATTACACGGGATGTCTTTAGGCCATTGCTCCTCGTGCCTCTCTTGATGGGGGCCAGGTTATGGCTCTGGTCCCCGGTAGGCCTAGAACTCCTTCGACTGACTGTTGCCACGGTCTAATATATATACACATCAGCCCAGAATAGCTCCGGGGAGCCGAAGGGGCTCTCCACAGAAAAGTACTGTATTTATGAGCCAGGATACTAAACAAGTTGAAGCCCATAGCACCCATACCCACCAAGCTCTAACCTTGTCCGCCAGTGTTAATTATTTTTGCACTGACTTTGGAGTCAGTGGCAAGTTTAACTCGGAACACCATCTTGCTATGAGAAAAGAGGGAGTGCCTCATGAATAATTCCCACATGCAATAATTCAAAGTATAACAAATGCCAATTATTGTCCGTACAGCCATCAGATGGCAGCAGCCATTTCATCAGTGTCGGCAGACAGAGAGTAACCCCTTACTCTGTGCCTATGTTCATCAATCATTAACCAAAGATATGTAGTAGTCAATAATGTAAGCTTCCTGCCTCCTCCTCCTGAGCCCCGCCATAAGCATTAGCTCTCCAGTACTCCAGGGTAAAACCCGACCTGCCAGACACTTGTGACCATCTTTGTTTACCTGTAGCAATTACCTAAACCTTGCCCTCTCACAGGAGCAGGGCATCATAAGGACACTAAGAATCACCCTATTCTGAGGAACCACCATCCCCCACCATTCTTCAACACAAACCTCCAAACACACTAAAACAAATTATTTGGTAACAAGTGGATTGACAAAATTTAAAAAATAAAACTACCGTGCCAGCTCCCTCCCCACCCCTTGCCAACGGCCATACCACGTTGAGAACACCGCTTCTCGTCCGATCAGCGAAGTTAAGCAATGTTGGGTTTGGTTAGTACTTGGATGGGTGACCACCTGGGACGCTGGACTTGTGATCCTGTGGTCCTGGGTTCGATCCCAGGCGCCGGCGAGAAACACTGGGCAGAGTTTCTTTCACCCTATGCTCCTGTTACCTAGCAGTAAAACAGGTACCTGGGTGTTAGTCAGCTGTCACGGGCTGCTTCCTGGGGGTGGAGGCCTGGTCGAGGACTGAGCCGCGGGGACACTAAAGCCCCGAAATTATCTCAAGATAACATCTCAAGATAACCCCCTCGGTTGCCACCAGATGATAACGCCAGTCACCCAGGGTTCTGACGAGATGACACACACTCACCTAGTGCTCTTCTGATCTCACCTGAATAGCATTTTATATTTTAAATAAATTTAAGTAATTTTAAAACTATGAGGTATCCCTATCAAGGATACCTAACTAGCAAAATGTATCCGAATTTCATGTAATGCAAATACAGTATACAGAATAGTACCTGTAAACGAAAAACATTTCATCATCATGCATCTGGAACCTTTTACAGGCATGATGCAAAATAAATAATTATATAATATATATAATTTATTTACAATTAAGATTTTGCAAGGGTTAAAACTAAATAAAAGCTTCTGCTAACAGCATGCAAATTCAGAACGAGCAAAAAGAAAATACAAGCACTGGCCCTTTTCTAAGCAGTCCTTCGGTAGCTTCCTAGTGTTGAAAACCAGCACTATAGAGATTGCCACACTTACCCAGGCCCCTGGATATGATCAGCCCACACTAAACCAGTTTCAGAATCTGTGCCACTCGAGGAAACAACAGAAACTTGCCAATCAGTTATTAACCAAAAACTAAGGAAACTGGCCAAAACACCACAGGCAAAACAAAATGAATCACCATTTTAAATACCAAAGGAAAACTATGAAACAAGGGGCAAATGGTAGTTGGCACGAGTAAACTACCCACGAACAAGCTCGTCTAATCATCACCATATGGGAATCCAGGTTTCCCGGAGTCCCAGTTTGCCACCACCCTCACTTATGTGATGCCCAGAGTGTTCCTAACCCCACAGAGGTGGCGGCAACAACAAGGTAGAGGTGTGGAGATCCTGATCAACCGCTCACATAGGAGTACATATTTCATTACTCCAGATTTATTTTAGGATTCATACGTCAGTAGATCCCTAGAGCTTACTCAAGTGCCTCAGAGACAACAGCAGCTTTGTCAGAAGAGAATGAAGATGGAAAAGGGGGCTTACCCATGAAAATGAATAGCACAAGACCAGGCTCAAAGAAAATCACCTGCACAGGGATGGCAGCTCCTGCCCAAGTATGATAAGAATGCAAGGCAGCAACCAACAAAGAACAAGTGGTCAACACCCAAGTGGACCTTAAAGAAAAAAATCCAAGAAGGGAAGAAGATAATACAGCAAAGAAGCCCAAAAGGCCACACAGAGGAGAAGACAATATAGCAAAGAAGCCCAAAAGGCCACCCAGAGGAGAAGACAATATAGCAAAGAAGCCCAAAAAGCCACCCAGAGGAGATGACACACTACATAGGTACAAAGTAAATAGCACAATGGCTACAGTCAGCAGACACCATCATACAACTAGCAGGTAAGGACAAGCCAGAAAAAGTTTAGCCAAAACCCCCCAAAACAAGACACCGTTAGAGGAAAAGTATGCAAAAACTTATATCCCTGGAAGTAGAGAGCAAAGCCTGCTGCCAAAACATTGCATACGGAAAATGGCAAAAAAACAGCGTTGAATGTAATGAAACGCTATTTTCTGGGTGAGCCCCAGAGGCTCCCTGGAGCTCATCGGGCTAATGTATGTTATATTAGACTGGGACATTAGCTAAGGAGTTCAGACCTACCAGGGACCAGTGCCAGAACCTGGCCCCTTCAGAGGTTTCAGGGAGCAATGGCCCTGGAAAACCCCCTTGAGGTTGGGGTTTTCCTTATCTGCCACCGACTGGGGTTAGGCACCCAGAAAGGTAGGCATAACAAAAACCCCACATGGTAAAAAAACTAAAACAAAAAATGAACAGAGAGGTAGAAACTCCCTACAATCACAAGGAAACAAGCAAACAAGCAAACATCACACTTTACTGCCGCGTCGATCGTCCGCGCAGCCCTCCCCGCCCCGAGAGGGGGAGGGGGGAGCCCCGGACATACCACGCCAGCTGCCTAGCATCAGTTCGGAAGCTAAGCTTCAACCAACTCGAAAAAAACGCCGACCGGTGGGAGGGAGGGTTGCCAGGGAGCCTCCGGGGCTCACCCAGAAAATGGCGTTTCATTACATTCAACGCTGGTTTTCTGTGAGGAGCCCCTACAGCTCCCTGGAGCTTCATACCCAAAGAGAAGAAAAAGAAAGGGCTGACCCGGGAGGCGGCCGCCACAAACTTCGCAACGCGAAGCCGAGACAACAGTCTGCAACTTGCGGCCCAAGGCAACAAGAACGCACAGGAGCAGACACGCGCATAAGAATGGGTGGCCAAGAACCTATGCGACCCTCAAATACCTGCGCCCAAAATGAGCTCTAGACGTCACCAACACAGCAGCAAAAGCTGCAAACGTCCAAACAGCACGGGCGCAAGGACAAACCATAGGCTGGAAGATTTAAAAACTCTGCGGACAACCTGATAGATCCAAGCCCTGAAACAGGGAACGAGGGGAACCGGATCAACCCAAAGCGCATCCCCAGACACGGTACGCAGGTAACAGCAAAAAAGCGCAACTGGACAACACAGGACGCACCCCCGGCCGAACCAATCAAGCATCAATAACCCAAGGACCCTCCGGAAAGCAGGCGGGTAAGGGCGCCACATAGAATGGGCGACGCCTAGACCACGCCGACTCGAAGACGTCCATGACGATGAGTCCATACGTCCGGCAGAGCCAACAAAACGAGTCGGCAACGACTGGCCAATCCGCGAACAGAGGAATGAACCAAGACAGCTGTCCGCCAGGAGGCAGGACACACCCGGACATGAACCTCACAGTTAGCCAAATCCCGAGAATCCAGCAAATGAGCAACTCTAAGGGACCAACCCCAAAGGTCAAACACCTAAGAGAGACCCTGTGGTTCCGGCAAAGAACCGCCAGAGAACAGTCCGAATAGAGCCGAATGGTAGAGCACCAAGTGACCCGAACCCTCCGAAGCGCAAACCAGAAAGCCACGAACTCCAAACCGTGCTGTAAGCCCGACGGACGAACAGACCCCACCATCCCCGGCCGACCTGGTGAGCACTGGTCACTAAGCCCCAGCCGAGAGATGACCCGTCGGTGAACACATCGAGCAAAGGCTCGGGGAGGTGCCAAGGCACAGAACCCCGAAAACCCCAAAGAGGAAGCTGGTGACGCAGCACCAACACAAGATCCCCGGAGGAACGAACCCAACGAATGCAAGAGGCGGAAGGAGAAGTCTCCGAAGGAACCAAACAGACGTCAAAGCCAAACCCGACCCTGCGGGCAGACCAATGAGCAACCGGGACCCCCTCATGAACAGCCGAAGGTGGGACCACAGCCGCAGCAACACTTCTGGAGGGAAAGACAAGGAGCAGCCCAAGAGCCCTAAACAAGACCCAGCCAGGTCCGAACCCGGGACGGAAACAGATGGAATGGCCTCCAGATCACCAGGAAACCAAACCCGGCGATCTGGAAAGAACCACACCCCTGGCGAGCAGACAAGCGGACCGACTGGGAGCCCACACCAGTAAGTCATCGAGGTAGGCCGGACACTGAATCCCAAGCAGACTCAGACAGGGCACCAAGATCTGGTAAGATGCGTAAATACACCAAGTGCGAATTACAAAATAGGGAAGGCAACAAAAGCAGCAAGCCTGAAGCCCCACCACAAACTGTGCCAGTCCGAAAACTGGAGAGGAACGTGCCAAGAATTGACCTGGAGGTCCAGGGCCACCATCCAGGTACCCGGCCCCAACAGAAGCCGGACAGGAGACAACAGTCCTCCGATGAGGGCATAGAATCTAGGGCGCAGACTGAAGAAGTCCAGAAGAACCGCAGATTCGCCAGGCCCATGTCTGCATAGAGCAAACGGGAACCCCAGAAGGATGGGGCGGATCGACCATGTCCAACGCACCTACTAAGATGACATGACGAAGTGCAGGGGAAGAAGCCCACCCTGCCAGCCCTGAACCCCCCAAAGGAAAGAAGCCATCCACCACTGCCACCAGAGCCCGGAAGACAACCAAAAGCGCCCCACTAACTGCGGACCATGCGAGAGTCAACAGAGCAAGCTGCTCCTCCAGCTCCCTGTCA
>WNGS01021324.1:11326452-11347680 GCA_020271785.1 Procambarus virginalis
TCACAGCAGTTGTCAGCAGTTGGCACAGCAGTTGTCAGCAGTTGGCACAGCATGAAGAATTGTGTAGCAGTGTCGTTTCGTATACAAAACATTGGGTTTTGTACACAACATCAAAGCGTCGTTTCGTATACAGCATCGCAGATTCCTCAGTACAAGCTTCAATCAGCACAGCTTGGGCACACAGTATTGGTTAGCACATAGCATGGTTAGCACACAGGATCGTTTAGCACACAGCATTGGTTTAGCACACCGCCTCAGGTATGGTGCTCACAGACGGCTCCGCCTCTTTCAGCGAACGGTCCATTCCGGTACATGATTGGTTCGATCTTCTCTCTCCTTTCGCATCTGGTCTTTTGATGCTGGTTTTATCACCACTAGTATGGTGATCAGGTGGCTTAGTTGGTGTCCCACCTGCGAGTTTCGTCTCGACTGCAGTATGAAATTTCCTGCAGGCCTTTCGGCACTTTGTCTCTTCGTATTTGTCTTTGATTTCTGGTCGGGTTGTTCTGTCCTTTCTCTCTTGGTTGTTTCAGGACAGTCATCTAATGCCAAATACGTCGTCTCATTTCGGGTGGCGACAGTACCATCACGGTATAATGACAGTACAATGCTTCATTCTGCAAGCTATCTCGGGCATGTTTCACCTCCGGCCTGCTCATGCGCCACCTGAGCCATCCTGGTCATTGAACTGGGTGCTCTCTCTTCTCCTTGTTTGTGGTGGCCTCCCTCAGTTCAGGACTGTTTTTCTACGTTCTGTGTTAGCATTGGCCTCTGGGGGTCGGGTCGGAGAGCTTCATGTTCTCTTCCAGTGCAGGGGTTGCTGCTTTTCTGGTTCTCCTGGTCGTTTCTTCGTTTGCAGCCGTTCTCCTTTTCTGATGAAGAATGATCTGCTGCTTTCTGAAGGGTCCTGGGTTGTTGATGCTTGTTGGTTCGGCCGGGGGTGCATCATGGTTTTGTGTCCGGATGTGGCTCTTCGCTGTTATTTGCACACCATGGCCTCTGTGGCAGAGGACACGCTTTGGGTTGACCCGTTTCCCTTCTTCCTATTCCAGGGTGCGGTCGTTTCAGGATGTCCGCAGGATTATTCGTCCAGCCAGCCTTCTTTCTTTCCCCGTGCCCACGGCGTTCGTATTTTCCCGGCTTTGGCGGCTGTTTTTGGTAATATGTCCTGGCCTATCATTCGGGCACGGGGCTTTGGAGGTCGAACAGGTCCTGGCCTCATGGTACCATATTAATGTTCCTGACCCTTCTCAGCATGAATCCCTTTGGGTCGCATGTTGCAGCCAGTTGTCTCGACTTCGAGTTCAGGTGCGAGTGACGACCCCTCACAGGTAAGTCCCTTTTCTTCTTATCTTGGTTAGGTAGCTCCAGGGACCGAAGGGGCTCTCCACAGAAGATCAGCATCGAATGTAATGAAACACCAATTTGTGGGCAAGACCCGGAGGTCTCCCGGCATCCCTCCCTCCCTCCGGTTGGCGTTTTTTTCACGTTTTTGATACTCAGCCTCTGAACTGAGGAGAGTTGATGGCGTGGAGGTCTGGGACCCCCCCCTGTCCCCCTCCTGGGGAGGGGGGGGTTGCGCAGACGGATGCCAGTGGTTATATCATTTCTCTCCAGGTGTTCTATCCATTTAGTTTTAAATTATTTTTTACAATATTTTGACTATTACACTTGTCAATGATACAGGTCTATAATTAAGGGGTCTTCCCTGCTTCCACTTTCGTAGATTGGAACTATGTTAGCCTTTTTCCACACATCAGCTACAACTCCTGTAAACAGGGATGCCTGAAAAATCAGTTGAAGTGGAATGCTGAGCTCAGGTGCACATTCTCTCAGAACCCATGGTGAAACTCCATCTGGACCAACTGCTTTGTTCTTATTTAGCTCCTTGAGCATTTTTTCCACTCGTCTATAGACACTTCTATGTGCTCTGATGTTGTTCTCTGGAATTCTTATTGTATCTGGTTCCCTGAAGATTTCATTTTGTACAAACACACTTGGAACTTTTCGTTTAATGTTTCACACATTTCCTCTTCATTTTCTGTGAATCTATTTCCCATTTTTCAACCTCTGAATATTATCCTTTACCTGCAATTTGTTGTTTATGAATTTATAGAATAGACCTGGTTCTGTTTTACATTTGTCTGCAATCCCTTTTTCAAAATTTCTTTCTGCCTCTCTCCTCACTACCGTGTAGTTGTTTCTCGCATCTTGTATCGCTGGTATGTTTGGGGGTTTGGCCTCTTCCTGTATTGATTCCATTTTGTGTCTTTTGGTCTCTGGCCCTCTTGCAATTTCTGTTGAACCAATCCTGTTTCCTAGTTCTGCATCTCTGTTTTGGTATAAATTTTTTTGTGCCTTTATCATATATTTCACAAAACTTGACATACATCTCATTAACTTCCTTGCCTAGCAACAAGTCTGTCCAATTATACTCACTAAAAAATTTTCTAAGGTTGCCATAATGTCCTCTCCTAAAGTCAGGTTTTTCAATTGCATCAACCTTCATATTTTCTTCCAGATTATAACGCATTGCAAACTTTATTCCTCAAAAGACATGGTCACTTTTACCCAAGGGAAGAAGGTACTGAATGTCAAATATTTCTTCCTCTTTCCTGGTAAATATCAAATCTAGCATGGAGGGATTTGGGTCTAGCTAGATATCTAGCTGGGTCGGGCGACCCAGGAACCCCCGAAACACCTGAAGACGGGACTGAAGCCTCAGCAACACCTCCGGAGAGATAGACAAGGAAGCGGTCCGAAAGTCTCACATGAGGCCCAGCCAGGTCCGAACCTGTGATGGAACCAGATGAGACTTCCTCCAGTTCCCCAGGAACCCGAACTCGGCAAGCTAGGAAAGAACCAAACCCCTGGCAAGCGGACAAGCAGACTGGCTGGGAGCCCACATCAAACAGTCGTCGAGGTAGGCAAGAACCCCGAACCCCTAGCAGAAGCAGACGAGTCACTATGAGCCAGGTAAGAAGTGTGAATGCGAGAGGTGCCAGATTCAAGCCAAAAGGAAGGCAACAAAATCAGTAAATCTGTTGCCCCACCACGAAACCTAGTCAGTCCCTGAACCCCGGATGAATCGGGACGTGCCAATACGCGTCTTGGAGGTCCAGACACCATACAAGCACCCGGCTCC
Source organism: Procambarus virginalis (assembly GCA_020271785.1). Lineage (NCBI taxonomy): Eukaryota > Metazoa > Arthropoda > Malacostraca > Decapoda > Cambaridae > Procambarus > Procambarus virginalis. The sequence goes on from WNGS01021324.1 coordinate 11,329,598, forward strand.
AAAAGAAGCCAGACCTGGGACAGAGTGGTCATACGACAGGTGGGGCAAGGAATCCAGGGGGGTTCAGACAGAACAAGTCCAGAATGAACCTCAGATCCGCACAGTCCTGTTTCGGCACTGGAAACAGGTGAGAAACCCACCTGAGGGACGAGGTCGTTTCGACCACGCCCAAGCGTAGCCACTCCGAGATGACCCGACGGAGCGCAGAGGAAGAAGCCTGCCCCACCAGCCCTGCACACCCCCTGAGAAGGAGGAGCCGCCTAACACCACCACAGGCCAGACGCGACGACCCGATGTGCCCACGAATCGTGGGACCAGGTGTGAGCAAACAGAGCAAGCCGCCCCATCATTGCCCCCGTCAACGGGGCGAACCGCAAAAGAGCCGACGCCCCTTACGAAAAGCTGGCTGATGCTCCTTACGAGAAGCTGGCCGACGAGCAGAGCGATCATTGCACTGACCAGACGACACTGGCTCCGAAGGCAACATCGTCTCTTAGAGGCTGGCACCCAAGGCCCACCTTGACCGGAGGAGCCCTGAACCTTGGCAAGACCATTCTGAGAAGGCCGAGAACAGCCACCCCAGAGAACCAACAAGTCCGACATGGGACGACAACTAGACGAAGACACTTGCAGAAACTGCATGACCACAGACTCCGCAAACAGCAACGGACAAAATGGTGAAGAAAACTTAAGAACCAGGGGCCCAGGTGGATTCCAAAGATAGAGCGAATACAGCCTGTCGGCACACGATGTGAGAAGCAAAGAACAGAGACACTGCCTCCTTGAGAATGGGCATAAATAACTTTAACAGTGCGGCCAATGCCTGAGCTGCCAAGACCAGCTCACCAGACGAAGGCCTGGCACTCAACGCCTCCACATCCTCCTCAAGCCAGGCAGAAGACAGCTCGAGAAGGGAAAAGAAGCACGAGACCAAAGCCAAATGCCCATGGGCACGCAAATCCTCAGCAACCAAGGATGCCGAATGGGGTAAGAACCTGCATGTGCAGCTGTACAAGGCCAACATACTATACTGAGGAAGCACAGGGGAAAACAAGCACATATTAAGGTGCTCAAACTTGCCCCCCTCCCAGTTAGACCTGCAGAATTTTAGAAGTTTCTCGCAATTCAACTCTATGGGTCCAACAGTACTCATGCCACGCCCCCCAATGAAAAGAATGGGCAGTTTGCCAGCCAGGAAGACTCCAGAACCTCCAAACGCAACCAATACAGGGAAGAGGAACCAAACTCAAATGAAAACGGATCCATCACAGAGGCAGAATCCGAATCCAGGAGGAACGCAGCAAGCACCTCCCAAACCTCCGATGGGGAGATCCGAGAAGCACAAAACCTCCAGAAAGGAGGAGCCGAGGAACTCAAGGGAACCCGGAACCGAACCTGGGGAGAAGCCCACCCTAAATCATACTCATACAGGGAAGGGTAGTTAAAAAAAAAACTTCCCCCTGCAACAACAAACCCCATGAAGAGGGCACTAGCACCCAAGGAGGGTCAAAGGGGGCCCAAGCCCCCAAGGTCAACTCCTCCCCAGCCCCAGGATCCCGCAACTTGGGACCCAGGGCAGAGCAGTCCTCACCCTCTACCCCTAAAGAAAAGGCAGAGTCCAGGGGAAAAGGCTGAAAAAAAAGGGGGATTCCTGTTGGTAGGAATCAGAAGCCTTGGCAGGAGAAACCAGATGCCTCAGTCCCTAACTTGAACGGGGCAGCCCCCAAAGCTGTCCAAGTCTCATTACCAACTAAACCCGGCCCCGACTCCGAAACCCTCAGACGTTTGGTAGCCAGAAGCTAGGGGAAGGGGAAGCAGGGTGAACAGGGGAAGGACCAGGCAGCACAGATTGAACTAAATTTGAAGAGACTAACACCCTCAAGTCCGGGTCCCTATAACCAAAACGGGGTAGCCTTGGGGCATCCAGGTCGGCAACTAACCTAGCGTATTGCAGCAACCTAAACCAACCATGCAACATGGATGCTGCCTATACCATAACAGTAATGTCATCAGAATAGTACTGGAGAACAAGCAGAGAACACAACTCACAACACTCAGGGTCAAAGGTGTCGTTGACCCAACAGGCAGCATGACGGAGGCAAAAGTGGTGACTGTCACCCTAAGACAAGGGTACACAGCAACCTTCAAACCTGCACTATGCGGGCTGGAATTCAGAAGATTCATCCATAAGTCCACCGAGCCCCGACAGGGTTTTCCAGGGGCCCATAGGCTGACTGTCACGGGAAGCCAGGGCAAGATGTTGCTAACTGGTTAGACCTAAAGCTAACAAGGGGGGATGATCACAACACTGAAAATCTTGCAACATGTACAGTCACGGGGGGTCTAGCAGAGGGCCACCTAAATATCCTGAGTGGACCTATAGCCACTGCAGGCAGACCCCTATCAGGCACACAAAACAAAAAGTAAAAGAAAGACCCCGCAAAAGTACAATGTCACCAGGAAAAACAAGAACCAGTTGCTGCTGCTGTAGGTATGCAAGCTGCACAGCACCTTGACACCCCAACCAGCAACAACACCGCATCCTACCCAAGGCCAAACAAGTGCCGCAAAAACCCCAGCTGGCCCCAAGGGCGGCGGTAAAAGCCGAGCAGCAAGAACCCCTACAGAAATGGTTCCCAAACACACCATGGAAGATAACCCTGACACGCAAGGGCAGTATTCACCAGGCACTTAAGGAAGGCCACCCCTTAGTATATGCAGCCCTGGTACACTTCAGGTGTATTTGGCCATCACACACGACAAAACAGCAGAGGCCCCTTTGAAGGGAAACATTGCTTGAGACACTGAGGCCACAGATGACAACCAGTCCGGATTGTAATAGCCGAAGAACTGAGGTCGAGTAGCCGGTGTGGTGGGTCCGGGGCTCCCCCTCCTGTGGGGAGGGGGTGGAGTTGTGCGGAAGAGCAATGCGACAGCACGGAGTAGCGTTTGCTTGTTTCCTTGGGAGTTGAGGGAGTTCTGTCTCTCTTTTTGGCTTTTGGCTCTATTTTTCTTACCATGTGGGGTCTGTTTTGTTATTCCTATCTTTCTGGGTGCCTAACCCCGGTCGATGGCAGATAAGGTTATCCCCCAACCACAGGTATGTTTTGCAGGGCCATTGCTCAATGCACCTCTTTGAGGGGGGATGGGGCCACGTTCTGGCTAGTTGTCTCCGGTAGGCAGAAGTCCATTGACTATTGCCCTGGTCTAAAGATTGCATATTAGCGTAATAGCTCCAGGGAGCCAATGGGGCACCCCTCAGGAAGAGGAACATATTGGTGTATAAAATAATTATGCATTTCTCACCTGGCAGTTTTTTGTAGGTGAAATGTGTGGATGTTGTCACAGGTCACAGGTCATTGTCTGTGACATGTGCAGTGGTGTCAACATGAGCTCAAATGCAGCATCCTTCAAGTTTGCTCCTCGTAAGTTTGCCTCTTGCAGATCACTTCCCGACAAGTCACAGTTCTAGACAAGAAAGATATAAGAACATATCATTAAAAAACAATAATGATATTTTGCAGCCTTATTGTTAATAGAACCAATTCTGCCATTTATGTTAAGCAGCTCAGGAAGATGGATCCCCCAACCTTATCTGGGTATGCTACATTCCTATTCCAAAAGTATGTGAGAAAGATTATAGGGAGTATATGGTATTCTTCAATTTAGTAAAAACATGGTAAAATGAGTAGAGGATATTTGCAGAGTTATGAGCATGCATGGAGTTGACGTAACATTATTAACAGCTGCGATGAGCTTTTATGCAGAAAGTAGAGCATGTGAGAGAGGTAATGATAATGAATACTGTACTGTTTATATAAGGAAGGTTATCTAATTTATCTAATTACTTATGTAAGAGGAAGGACAATGATTTCTTAAGAAGCTGATCTTTAGAATGGTAGATTGGAACACAGGATGTACCATGAAGTAGTAACTAGAAAACAGCATCGGGGATCTAAGCCTTCCTAATTAGCTTTGTAATTCTAAACTTGACTGACCTCAAGGTCGGCCCCTGCAAGTACAGCAGCACGCAAGTCGCAGTTCTTCAGGTTGGCATTCTTAAGTGTGGCAACTCGCAAGTTAACGCCTGCTAGCATGCTGCCCTCTAGCACAGCCCCACGCAGGTTCACTCCTTAAAAATCATTTATATATGTTACATTTTTGCCTTAATTTACAAAAAAGTTATTTCAAATTTAAGATTACAAATACTGCACCGACATTTATACCATACACAATAAACCCAAGAAAATAATAACATGATATAAACATTTAAGTTATGTAAACAAATTATTACCGAGCATAAAAAACCAGTGTTGAATGTAATGAAACGCTATTTTCTGGGTGAGTCCCGGAGGCTCCCCAGAGCTTTTACCAGGCTGATATGCTAATGTCAGACTTTGGCATCAGTCATGAGTATGGAGTTCTTAGGCCTACCGGGCACCACGGCCAGAACCTGGCCCCCTCAGAGTGGCAAGGGGAGCAATGGCCTATAGAACCCCCCGTGTGGTTGGAAGCATTCTATGTCTGCCATCAACCGGGTCAGGCACCCAGAAAGGTAAGCCTCCCAAAACAAACCCCTATTCTGGTGAAAATTGCTACAAAATCCCGAACAAGTAGATAGAACTCCCTAATAGAACGGATTAGGTGGCGCCCGAGCAGGCCGGAGATGAAACAAGGCACGAGGAAGCTTACGGAACAGGGCAGAAGTGACATCCACCTCAAACGCAAGCTGCAGCAGCTTCGCCAGCACCACACAATAAGAGGTGACAGTATTAGGCATTAAATGATGGTCCTGAAAAAGCCCAGACAGAAAGACACAGAGGACAAGATAACCCGATCAGAAATAGAAGACAACTTATGAAGAGAGAGAAAATGGCAGAAAGAACGCCAGGAAACTTCATAATGCCGCCGAGATGCAGCTCTCAGGTGTGATGCTATTAACGAAGCCATCTGATCACCACACAAATGGTGATAAACCCACGTCAAAAAGACCGGACACGAAGAGTGGAGAAGACCAAACCAGCCATGTACTGGACTGGACCAATCTGCTGGAAGAGGCTTAGCCATGGAAAACACTCTGAGTTTGACACCAAGCAAGCAGCGCCTATCTTGGTCCCTATAACCAAAACGAGGCAGCCTCGGGGCATCTGGGTGGGCAACCAACCTAGCGTGTTGCAGCAACCTAAACCTACCATGCAGCTTGGATGCTGCCTGTACCCAATAACAATATCAATACCCAATAACAATATCAATGTTATCAAAATGGGTAAACTTGAGAACATGCAGAGAACACAACTCGCAAGACTCCAATTCAAAGGTATCGTTGACCCAACGGGCAGCATAACGGAGGCAAAAGTGGTGACTGTCACCCTGAGACAAGGGCACACAGCAACCTTCAAACTGGAGACAGGGTTTTTCAGGGCACGTAGGCTGACTGCTATGGGAAGCCTGGGCAAGGTGTTGCTAACCGGATTAGACCCAAAGCTTACAAAAGGGAATATCAAACACTGAAACCCCATGACGTGTACAATTATGGGAGCCTAGCGGAGGGCCAACAAATTATTATAAGTGATCCAATAGCCACACCAGGCAGACCCCCACCAAGCAAAGCAAACAAAGAAAATATAAAACCTGCAAAAGTACAAAATTCTCAGAGGAAACAGGAAATGGCTGCTTCATAGGTAAACTGGCTGTGCAACTTTTTGATGCCACAACCAGCAACACTACCACTCCCTACCCAAGACCAAACAAGAGCCAAGAAAACCCCAGCTGGCCCCAAGGGCGGGATAAGAGCCGAGCAGCAAAGACCCCTATGGAAGCAGTTCCAGAAAGTTCTATGGAAGGTAACCCTGGAACCCAAGAGTAGTACTTACAGGGCGCTTAGGGAAGGTAACTCAGAGTGCATGCAGCCCCAGTACTATTCACAGTACAGCTGCCCACTGTGCCTCATACACAGCAGAAACACACCACTAAGGCACACAACTGTACTGAAATCTGAGGCCAGGGTCATGTCCGCCCCGGACCACATCAGCCAACGAACTGAATGGCTTGGAATAGCGGACAGGTGGCAGGTCAGTGAAGTGTGACATTTGCTTATTTGCTTGGTTTCCTTAAGTTGTAGGGCGAGTTCTGCCTCCCTGTTTGGTTTTTGGTCGCATTTTCTTACCAAGTGGGGTTTGTTTTGTTGTGCCTATCTCTCTCTGGGTGCCAACCCTGGTTGATGGCAGACATGGAATAGTCTGTTGGTATAGCAGATTACCAAGTTCCGTAAATATATATTTAAATTTACTAAATTCAGTCCTTGAAGCAATACAAGGACTGCCTCAAGGTGACCCTCAAAGACCTGGACATCAACCCCCATCACTTGAGAATTGCGTGCTTAGGACCACCCAACTTGGTGAAGCAAGTCATCACAGGTGCTTGTGCAGCAGAGGCCCAGAGGACACGAGGTGCACACAAAGCTAGAGCAACGTTCGCTACTACAGCAGCACCCACTCACATGTCTCGTGTGTGGCCAAACCTTCTGGACCCAGATTGGTCTCATCATCTATCTTCTGACACACAACCATCGATCCACAGCCTGATATTGAAGTGTCCCGATTATCGTTTGAAGGGGGTGTCTGAGTGGTTTTATTTTACTCTTGCCTCATAGCAAGTGGTCACTCTTATGCTTGACTGAGTTTCTTTTCCACTGTCTGTCCTTCCAACATTGGGGCAAAATCATTTGAAATGTTCTTCATCACAATGGGGTAAAGATAGACTAGAACGTAGTTTGTCAGCAGTATCTTGGGTGAACCCTAGCAGTGGCCTAGAAATCAATCAAGGGGAATGGGTCTTGCTCAGAAATTATGGATAAGATGGATAATGTTAATTCATCAATATGTAAAAATACAAACATAATTAAAGGATTCCATTAAGGCAAGTATCTTTTTTACTTAAACTTGCCTTCACAATTGGATCGTGTTCCTGCTGGATCTTCAAAGTTACACGCTCGTAAATTTGCCGACTCAAGATTTGCACAGAGAAGCCGCACATTCAGCAACTGTGCCCCTTCTAGGTTGGCTCCACAGAGATTGGCACGCTCCAGACAACATCCATTCATATTAGCTCCTGCCAAGTTGCATCGCGACAGATCGGCAAACTGAGAAAAGGGTGATAGATTAAGCACTACGTTGCTTCCATAATACAGTATTTTATCGTCCTTTTTCATAACATTTATAAGCACTTAATTAACATCATTATTTCTGCTACACTGCAGCTCAGCATCACTCAATAAAAGCAAAGCCTGCTTCTATCTTATGCTCAACACATACGGGAAAATACAAAATAAACATGGTGACAAGAAAAATCCTTATAGGTTTCTAGAGCTGTACCTTGAAGTTAATGTTTCGAAGGTCTAGTTTAGAAAGGTCAGCTCCTCGTAGATTGACTCCTTGAAATCTAAGCTCATCCCGATGGTGTGTTGTGATGAGAGCTTCGACAACATGCTGCCTTGTGAGAGGCTCAAGGTCCTGCGTCTCTTCTCGAGAGGTAATTAGTGCTTCTAACACCGGCACTGCAGACTCCATGCCAAAAAAGCGGGCTTCTTCCAGCACTCCTATAAAACATAATAACAAAGACATAATAACTTTTTAGTTAATACAGTACTGTATTTCATAAATAACATAAATTTGTTAAATATTCCATTTCAAGTTTTAGAAAGCTCAATACCATGATTATCTAGGCATGTTCTTGGTGCCAGATATTTTTTTACTGAAACAAATGTGGCTTTATTACTTGGACGATTTAAATGAAGACAAATTTGTATACTTTACCACAACATTAAATCATTTGTAAAATTTTATTCTACAATAGATTCTACAATAGGAGTTAAAAAACACTACAAAAAAATTCTACAATAGGAGTTAAAAATTATTTTAACCCATTAAAAGTACTGTATATTACAGTATGTTAAAATGAACTACAAAATTCTGAAATTATTATCACAATACAACTGACATTAGACAATAAATAACTATGCAGTCAGACATGCCCTTACACCCAAATGACATTAACACAAACATTTGGCCTTGCAGATTATTGTAAATTAGTTCATATACATGAAGCAAGGTGTTCCCAACAGCTACAGTGCATGTATACCTTTAGCACATTCCCAAATGATATAATAATACTTGATAATTATGCCCGAAACGCTTTGCGTAATAGTGGCTTTAGGCATTGTATGTACTAGCCCTATCTATAACTCCATCACTGTACAATCACCAGTATGTATGTACCTTACCTAAATAAACATTTTGATTTTGATTTTTGATAACACAATCACACCATACTGACACATGACCAAGAGTCACTTCTTAGTACAGTAATACTGTCCTCAAGCCGTGATCAAAGCAGCACACAAACCTCACCTTCTGGATTAATACTGGGGTCAAGAATTAGAGTTCCATTTCTCAAGAAGTTCAGCAGAGGCTCAAAGTATGTATAGGAACGATCTATGAGGTATGCACCGTGGGCATCACGATTGCTGGGCAACAAGCTGCTGTCCTCACAGCTAAACATTCTGGAAAATATAATCACTAACTGAAAATATACTTAGCCACCAACCAGTACTGTATAGTACTAAAAATAAAGGAAGAAAATGAGCAAAATATTTTAATTTCCTTTTTACAAAGATATGTACAGTGGTACCTCGGAATACGAGTGTCCCTGTATACGAGTTTTTCGGAATACGAGCAGGATTTCCTCGGAAAATGTGTCTCGGAAGGCGAGGGTTACCTCGGGACACGAGTTTGTTGATACGCGAACAGGCTGACCTAGTGCGTGGTGGCTGGGCGATCGTCGCCCCTCCGCCCGTCCGCCCCTCAGTTTACCATTGTCTCACGCTCAGTGACTACCTCTCATCAATTCTTCTCGTGGATTTTCAGTGTATTGTTGGATTTTTGGTGATTTGACTATACAATTTGTTATTATATATCTCACCATGAGTCCCAAGAAAGCCAGTGGTAAGGATAAAGGCCAGAAAGCCCATGTGAGGATGACAATAGAGGAGAGCCTCAGCCAGGACCTAGTGGCACTCAGATAAAACGTCCCAGGGAGTGCACACCTGAAAGGTCCTCATTGCCTGATGTGATAATGGAAGGGGACTCCCCTTCCAAACAGTAACTCCTCTCCTCCTCCCCCCTCCTCACCATCTTCCATACGCCTACAGCATTCATCAGCAAGGTAAGTAATAACTTGAACATAGTTTTGTAGGTTTATTTAGATGAATTAGGTATAAAAATTTAGTTTGATATGGGGTTTCTGGGGTAGTCAGGAATGGATTAATTCATTTCCCATTATTTCTTATGGGGAAATTCGCTTCAGAATACGAGTTTTCGGAATACGAGGCGTCTCCAGGAACCAATTAAACTCTTAAACCGAGGTACCACTGTATATAAATATTGGCAGCAATTACCAATACATTAAAGACATTGCACACATGAATGGAAGTCAACATATATGAACTGATCAAGAACTAAGGAGAACACAGACTTACTTAGCCAACATGGAGTTTGGTTCTTTAGTGACTAGCGTAGCACGGGTTGTGGTAAAGATCTGGCCTCCTACGTTAAGCGTGACCCAATCATTTGTGGCAGATGCTCCACCTGTCACAACACAAAGTTGTAAAAGTTTGCCACAAAAATTATTTAAAATAATGCCCTACATACTTTAGTATGTAGAGCATATTCGAAGGAAATCTCACCGAGGCTAATGGTATTTTAGTAATTCAAAATGCTATGTAATCCTCTTCAGCCACTAGCTATTTATCGTCAAATATTGAATCTTATCTGTCAATAATAAGACCTTTACTATAGAGACCTTGTGTGTGATGTGGCGTGTCCAAGTAATTTACGTAAACTTGAGGCTGTGGGAAGCAAGAGTTTATACAGTACAAACATCCTGGGATATTTTAGTGTGTACCTGCCCCTTCCTTTTTGCTTTGGAAACCAGGTTCAAGTGGGCAGGCTGACTGACTGACTGCAGTATATGACTGTTTAAAATTGCAGTAAAATGTAGTATCTATTGTACCTAGTTATTGTATTTGTTATATCTATCATTTACACTCATTTGACTACCGGTAATTTATTGTTTATGTTCTCAATTGACTGATCTTTGGGAGGTCAGCTACTACTCTCATAAAGCCTCGAGTTTGATAAAACATTTGATTATATCAATAATCCTTTTACATATGTTCATTGTTTATTGTTGAATGTTGCTTTTGTTACATAAAAAGTTTGCAAATAATTGGTCTCAGAGGGAGCCTAATAGGTGACAGGCACCCATGGGTAACCATTCTCAGATGACCATGATAATCCAAATTAAATAAAGAACAAGTAAGTTTGACATGATATAAATGGCAATTGATACTAACTGCAGGTAGAGGCAGGGCCAGCTACACACACTGGATTCATCCTGGAGCCAACATAACCAGGTGGCCGTACACCTGGGCTTGGCTGTACTGGCAGTTGAAAGTCTTCGCCCTCTGATACGTACAAGATGTCATCGTCTCTGGTAAAGAAAGCATTTTGTGAAATACAAATTATACAAAAATTTGACCATTTTTAAAATACTGTATTAAGTTTTAATTTAACATCAACTCCCAATACAAGCTGACAGCATATTAGTACTTGCTCTTGCTTACAGTTAAAAATCAGCGTTGAATGTAATGAAATGCCATTTTCTGGGTGAGACCCGGAGGCTCCTCGGAGCTTATCCAAGCTGATATGCTAATGTCAGACTCTAGCATTAGTCAAGTGTATGGAGTTCTATGGGCCTACCGGGGACCACGAGCCAGAACCTGGCCCCCCCCTCAGAGAGGCAAGGGGAGCAATGGCCTATAGAAACCCCCGTGTGGTTGGAAGCATTCTATGTCTGCCATCGACCGGGGCAGACACCCAGAAAGGTAAGCATCCCAAAACAAACCCCTAATCTGGTTAAAATTGCTACCATAAGCCGAACTAATGGATAGAACTCCCCAACAGAAAACAAGCAAACTAGTGTGACGTCACACGACGCCGCGGCGCTGTCTGCGCAGCTCCCCCATCCCCGGGAGGGGGGAAGGGGGAGGCCCAGACCCTTCACACCGGCTACCCATACCTCAGTTCTGAGGCTGGATGTCAAAAACAAAAAAAAACAAAAAATGCCGACCGGAGGAAGGGATGCCGGGGAGCCTCCGGGACTCACCCAGAAAATGACGTTTCATTACATTCAATGCTGGTTTTCTGGGGGAAGCCCCATCGGCTCCCCGGAGCTAACTACCCAGAGACGAAAGAAAAAAGAGGGACTTACCCGGGAGGCGGTTGTCGCTCACTCCTCAACTCGAAGTTGAGACAACTGGCTGCAACCACCGACCCAAAGCAACACAGGCCCAACGGGGCCCAGGGACATTCACTAGGTAACGAGCAGCCAGGACCCTGTTCGACCTCCAAAAACCCCGTGCCCGAATATCAGACTAAGACATATTTCCAAAAGCAGCAGCAAGAGCCGCGAATTTACGGACGTCATGGGCACGGGGATAGACAGCAGGCTGGCTGGATTAGATAACCCTGTGGACGACCTGGGAGACCCGAACCCACAAACAGGGATGAAGGGAAACCGGATCAATCCAAAGTTCATCCCTGTACACAGAAGCCATGGCGTGTAAATAACAACGAAGTGCCGCAACCGGGCACAAAGCATTATGAAAAATTTTCTGACCGATAGAAAAATGGGGGCAGTAATCAGAGGCAATGTATTGGACTGGAGAAATGTCACAAGTGGAGTACCACAGGGTTCAGTTCTTGCACCAGTGATGTTTATTGTCTACAGAAATGATCTACCAGTTGGTATACAGAATTATATGAACATGTTTGCTGATGATGCTAAAATAATAGGAAGGATAAAAAATTTAGATGATCAGCATGCCCTTCAAGAAGACCTGGACAAAATAAGTATATGGAGCACCACTTGGCAAATGGAATTTAATGTTAATAAATACCATGTTATGGAATGTGGAATAGGAGAACATAGACCCCACACAACCTATACATTATGTGAGAAATCTTTAAAGAATTCTGATAAAGAAAGAGATCTAGGGGTGGTTCTAGATAGAAAACTATCACCTCAGGACCACATAAAGAATATTGTGCGAGGAGCCTATGCTACGCTTTCTAACTTCAGAATTGCTTTTAAATACATGGATGGCGATATACTAAAGAAATTGTTCATGACTTTTGTTAGGCCAAAGCTAGAATATGCAGCTGTTGTGTGGTGCCCATATCTTAAGAAGCATATCAACAAACTGGAAAAGGTGCAAAGACATGCTACTAAGTGGCTCCCAGAACTGAAGGGCAAGAGCTACGGGGAGAGGTTAGAGGCATTAAATATGCCAAAACTAGAAGACAGAAGAAAAAAAGGTGATATGATCACTACGTACAAAATAGTAACAGGAATTGAGAAAATCGACAGGGAAGATTTCCTGAGACCTGGAACTTCAAGAACAAGAGGTCATAGATTTAAACTAGCTAAACAGAGATGCTGAAGAAATATAAGAAAATTCACTTTCACAAATAGAGTGGTAGACGGTTGGAACAAGTTGGGTGAGAAGGTGGTGGAGGCCAAGACCGTCAGTAGTTTCAAAGCGTTATATGACAAAGAGTGCTGGGAAGACGGGACACCACGAGCGTAGCTCTCTTCCTGTAACTACACTTTGGTAATTACACTTAGGTAATTACCCCCAGCCGTACCAACCAAACATCAACCACCCACGGACCCCTCCGTAACGCAGTTGTCTTATTCTTCACCAGAAAAGAAGGAGACGGCTGCAAGCGAACAAAACAATCTCCATGACCAAAAGAGCAGAAACCCCTGCGCTGGAGGAAAGCATGAAAGTCCCTGACCCGACCCTCCAGAGGCCAATGCCAACAAGAAAAGAGCCTTGGAGAAACAATCCCGGACCTAAGGGACCACAACGAAAAGAGGAGACGAAAGGTAAGCGAACACTCTGTTCAAAGACCAGGACAGCTCAGGCGGCGCATGAGCAGGCCGGAGGTGAAACAAAGCACGAGACAGCTTGCGAAATGGCGCAGACGTAACATCGATACCGAAGGCAAGCTGAAGCGGCTCCACCAGCGCCGCACGATACGAGGCGACAGTGTTAGGCATAAGATGCCGGTCCTGAAACAACCAAGAGAAAGGACAAGACCACCCTAACAGACAAAGAACTAACACGACGAAGACGCAAAAAAGAAACAGAAGGACTGCCAGGAAACTTCATACTGCCGCTGAGAAGAAGCCCTCAGGTGGGACACAAAGAAGGAGGCCACCTGGCGCTTCCTGGAGGCCCAAGGAGCCTGTGGAAGGTGGCACCAAGCCCCAAGGGCAGTACTTACAGGGCACCTAAGGAAGGAAGCCCTAGGCGCATGCAGCCCGAGTATTGAAGATAACTCCTGGTTCTCGCACCCACAGCAAACAAACACCACACACGAAGCACAGTGCTGTAGCGACACTGGAGCCAGAGCACACGACCTTTGCCTATAGCATCAGCTTCAAGAACTGAGGTGTGGCTAGCAGGCATGAAGGGTCTGGGGCTCTCCCTTTTCCCTCCTGGGGAGGGGGGAGCTGCGCAGACAGCGGTGCAGCGACGTGTGACGTCATACTAGTTTTCTTATTTTCTGTTGGGGAGTTCTATCCACTAGTTTGGCTTTTGGTAGCAATTTTAACCAGAATAGGGGTTTGTTTTGGGATGCTTACCTTTCTGGGTGCCTGATCCGGTCAATGGCAGACATAGAATGCTTCCAACCACACGGGGGTTTCTATAGGCCATTGCTCCCCTTGCCTCTCTGAGGGGGGGGCCCGGTTTTGGCCGTGGTCCCCAGTAGGCCTAAGAACTCCATACACATGACTGATGCCAAAGTCTGACATTAGCATATCAGCCTGGGGTAGCTCCAGGGAGCCGACAGGGCTCCCCCCAAAAATAAAACCAAAAAGTACCTAATTTCATTTTCATAGTTTTCTACCATGGGCTTTATCTTCATACTGTATCTAGTGCTACGCAATCCCCCAATATTTGTACCTAAGCCATATTACTTTAACATTGTAATCTTAGATATCATCTGATATCATGGTTGTTGTATTTAGTGCATTTTCTACTGCATTATTCCTTGAAACTTTTCCTGGAAATGATCCTCATATTGTGCTTCAGTGAACCAATGTATAACCCTGAAATGCTATCCTCATGTACCTAGTAGTCCTTGTTTCTTTATTGTGTATTGTTATTATTGTGTATTATTCCGATCTGCTTTTGTGTCAAAATTTCTTCAAATTACATGTAAACATTTTTTGTTGATTTTACTGTAATTATTCTACTTAAAATTATCTGTATCTGTAAAGAAAAGCTGTAAAATACCTGCTAACATTTTTTTATCAATTTTACTGTTAATTCATCAAAAAAATTCTGTACTCACCTAATTGTGCTTGTGGGGGTTGAGCTTTGTCTCTTTGGTCCCGCCTCTCAACTGTCAATCAACTGGTGTACAGATTCCTGAGCCTACTGGGCTCTATCATATCTACATTTGAAACTGTGTATGGAGTCAGCCTCCACCACATCACTGCCTAGTGCATTCTATTTATTAACTACTCTGACAGTGAATAAATTCTTTCTAACGTTTCTGTGGCTCATCTGGGTACCAAGTTTCCACCTGTGTCCCCTTGTTCGTGTCCCACCCGTGCTGAAGAGTTTGTCTTTGTCCACCCTGTCAATTCCCCTGAATATTTTGTAGGTGGTTATCATGTCTCCCCTTACTCTTCTGTTTTCCAGGGATGTAAGGTTCAGCTACTTTAGCCTTTCCTCGTAGCTCATACCTCTCAGTTCCGGGACGAGCTTGGTGGCATACCGCTGAATCTTCTCTAGCTTTGTCTTGTGTTTAACTAGGTATGGACTCCTGGATGGAGCCACATACTCCAGGATTGGTCTGACATAAGTGGTATACAAGGTCCTGAACGATTCCTTACACAAGTTTCTAAAGGCAGTTCTTATGTTGGCCAGTCTAACATATGCCGCTGATGATATCCTTTTGATGCGAGCCTCTGGGGACAGGTTCGGTGTGATATCAACCCCCAGATCTTTCTCTCTATTTGACTCTTGCAGGATTTCACCTCCCAGATGGTACCTTGTGTTCAGCCTCCTGCTCCCTTCACCTAATTTCATTACCTTACACTTTCCTGAGTTGAGCTTTAGCAGCCATTTTCTAGACCATTCCGACCGAGCCGGTCGGCCGAGCGAACAGCACGCTGAACTTATGATCCTGTGGTCCTGGGTTCGATCCCAGGTGCCAGCGAGAAACAATGGGCAGAGTTTCTTTCACCCTATGCCCCTGTTACCTAGCAGTAAAATAGGTACCTGGGTGTTGGTCAGCTGTCACGGGCTGCTTCCTGGGGGTGGAGGCCTGGTCGAGGACCGGGCCGCGGGGACACTAAAAAAGCCCCGAAATCATCTCAAGATAACCTCAAGAAGATAACCTCCAGGTTGTCCAGGTCATCCTGTAGTCTCTGTCTATCTTCATCTGTTAGTTTAAGGACTTGCCCGAAACGTTATGCGTGCTAGTGGCTTTACAAAAATATTAATTCAATGTATTTTCTATACTCTCTGCTAACCCCCAATGTAACTTCTTGTATATGAATAAATAAATAAATAAATAAATAAATAAATAAATAAATAAATAAATAAATAATAAATAATATATGGTACATATTCCTTTTTTTTGGGGGGGGGGAATACCAAATAGGTTCATTAGGTTCATGTGATGAGTGAGTAGTCAGGTGGTGACCCCTTACCTAATAAGCCTGATGTCATCAATGAGTCCTCCCTGGGGTGTGTATAGTTGAGTAGCTCTGACGGTCAGCTTCTGTGAGGCAGCTGCAAGCAGGTCATCCAAGGAGTGCGTCACCAGCACCACCTGTGGCAGATCTACAGGTTAACACCACCTGTGGCAGACCTACAGGTTAACACCTCCCATGCACCACCTGTGGCAGACCTACAGGTTCACACCTCCCATGTACCACCTGTGGCAGACCTACAGGTTAACACCTCCCAGGCACCACCTGTGGCAGACCTACAGGTTAACACCTCCCAGGCACCACCTGTGGCAGACCTACAGGTTAACACCTCACATATTGTAACGTACTTGAGGGAAGTGTTAACACGCTCCTTGCAAACTGCAAGTTCTCATGTAACCTCAATTTCTGTAAAGGCAAGAAATCATTTTGAATGTTCCTTACATTAGGTGCCCAGTGCCAGCAAATTGGGTGCTTTACAGTAATAAATTTTGTAAATCTTTTAGACCTAAACTCTTTCTAATACTGTACAGTATAACCATTCCACACAAATCCCCAAACATACTGACATATGCACATATACACGACTTTTGTTAGACCAAAGCTGTAATATACAGCAGTGGTATGGTGCCCATATCTTAAGAAGCACATCAACAAACTGGAAAAGGTGCAACGACATGCCACTAAGGCTCCCAGAACTGAAGGACAAGAGTTACGAGGAGAGGTTAGAGGCATTAAACATGCAAAAATTAGAAGATAGAAGAAATAGAGGCGATATGATCACTACGTACAAAATAACAATAGGAATTGATAAAATCAATAGGGAAGAATTCCCGAGACCTGGAACTTCAAGAACAAGAGGTCATAGATTTAAACTAACAAAACAAAGATGCTGGAGGAATATAAGAAAATTCATTTTTGTAAACAGGGAGGTAGACAGCTGGACAAGTTAGACGAGAAGGTGGTGGAGGCCAAAACTGTCAGTAGTTTCAAAGCGTTATATGACAAAGAGTGCTGGGAAGACAGGACACCACAAGCGTAGCTCTCATCCTGTAACTACACTTAGGTAATTACACACTCTATGTATTATCCTTCGTGCACTCACAAAGCACTGTACTGTACCTCAATACTAACTCTGACTTAATGCTATTCCCAGATGATGTAGGAACATATGAATACCTCACAAGAAATACAATTGTTAACATTCCCAGTCTGACTAAATCTATTCAAACACAGCATGCAAATAAAGGGTTCTAAATATGGAGATCCCTTCTTAATAAAGTAAAGAATGGCTCAGCCTTTACAGGATACATAAATATTATCACTGCACCACTCCCACTACCGTGTTTTGACTCTTATCCTCTACAAGCATGCCATGATACAGGACTATATACAAATACCGCAGTGTACCATATATTTAGGGTTCCCAGTAGTACAGTCGGATTCGTTCTCGACTCACAATCGGGAATTCCGAGTTTGAATCCCAGGCGAGGCAGAAATGACTGGGTGCATTTCCTATCACCTAATGCGCCTGTTCACCTAGAAGTAATATGTACTCAGGAGTTAGTCAGTTTGTTATGGGGGTTGTATCCTGGGTGGGGTCAGTATTTCCACCCTGAAAAGTGGGGGAGGGGGGGACCTCAATATAAGCCTAACATGTACTGTATGAATAACCTGGCTTCCTGTCCCCCGACAATGAATATTAACTATTATAAACATAATAATAATTCTTAATTACTGTATGTATATAATAATGCAATCCCACAACAAGCTAACTCCGGGGTACCTACTTACTGCTAGGTGAACAGAACCATTAGGTGAAAGAAAATGTGCCCAACCATTTGTGTCCAGCATGGATTCGAACCCTGAATTCTTAATTATGAGAATTCCCCTATCCTAACCTATCGGAGAACTCAAAACACAAAACGGGACAGTGTGTGTGTCCATTACGCGAGCCGCTTCCGTTTTCCAGTTCAACAACTTTTGGCCTTAGGTAAAGTGTGCGTCAAAACGTGCTGCTTTATTAGGAGCTCGGGTTGGCCTGTCACATAACACACAGTATTCTTAGTACAGTAGTAGTAATTATTATAGTTAATTCTCTGTTAGATTAAGGACCTGCGCGAAACGCTGTGCGTACTAGTGGCTTTACAAGATTGTAAAGACTATGCTATGTATTCTCTCAAACCCAATGTACTTTCTTGTATATAAATAAATAAATAAATAAATAAATA
>WNGS01021324.1:11349910-11362396 GCA_020271785.1 Procambarus virginalis
GGTGATGTTCATGGCCCAGCACAATTTTTTCAAATGACCATGATGTGTGTAAGGGGGTAAGAAGGGGGTAAGTAGCATCTGACTTGTGAGAAAAAAGTCCAACCATGAAATTTTAATTTAACTACTGGTAAGTAATGTTTCATTGCCTTTTCTACAGCCCTTAACCCGTTTTAATGTTGTGCACTTGCGTGACCTTGTTATTCAAGCATTTTTACTGAATATCTTTGCCAACTACTGTAGCCAGTACAGTTACAGCTGTATTGCCTGGAAAGAATAGGAAAGGTACATTAGGCAAAGGTAGAAGAAACTTCCTTAACATGGATAAGTATAGTAGTAGTAAGAAACTTTTTCACGATTGGAAAGGGAAGCAGCTGACAGAGGAACATGGTATTAGTACTAGTACCAATACCAGAAACAGTTACCAGTACTGTTTGTGACCAACAAAATCAAAGGAAGCAGATCATGAGATTTGTGATTAAAAGGAATAATAGTAGTGATACAAATTTGGAGTTGAAAGGTAGTTGAGGTGGTAGCACAAGTTTAACAGAGGCATGACCATACTGTAACCCCAACTTGCTACAACACGAACTACTCTACCACCAGCCTGTCCTTACAAAAAGAAATGAATAAATTCATCTTTAGTACTGTTTTACAAGTATATCTATGATGTAAATACACACAAAATCAGTTTATACATATTGTCTAAATATGCAGAAACATATATTTATATCATTTACTATAAGGAACAAAAAATTGGAGTGTCACAAATTGGCTATTGATTAGAAATGTAGATTATTTATGAATGGAATTATTTGATGCCGGTTTTTAATTACCACCATACATGTCTCCTGTCCTGTCTCTTACTATGGTTTTCATTCTCATATAAATACTTGCCATCCATTTAACTGTTTATAGAAAATATATTTATGACAATTTAGAGGATTGTTAGGTGGATGATGCTTCACAACACCAATGTCAAAATATTTGAAAGCTTGCCAAGGTGCATTGATGGGTTTATTTAATTTTTGCATAGCTGTTTCTGATGTCACTCTCAGGAGTGCATGTCCCACTATCAATCATGCATCTCCTTGTAGAATGTTTTGACTTTCAGGATGTTCTGAATCTGGCTCTCATAATGCTCCTTTGAGTCTATCCCTCAATAAAATCTTGATGAATCTGATACCTTTGACACTGTTCATCACATGTCTTTTTGCTCTTATATGGTATCCTTAATAATATAAAAATATTGGAATTTGTTATTGTACTCACCTAGGTGAGCTTTGGCACTTTGGTCCTGCCTCTCAACCCTCAATCAGCTGGTGTACAAGTTCCTGACCTACTGGGCTTTACCATATCTACACTTAAAGCTGTGTATGGAGTTTGCCTCCACCACATCACTGCCTGGTGCAGTCTATTGTTAAATACTATGACACTGAACATTCTGTCTCTGTGACTCATTTGGGAAATTTTAAATTTCCACCTGTGTCCCCACTCATGAGAGTACTACACATGCTAAATAATTTGTCTTTGTCTACCCCTGTCAATTTCTCTGGAGGATTTTGTAGGTGGAAATCTCTCCCTGACTCGTCTTTTTCCAGTGATGTGAAAGTTTAATTCCAGTAGCTTGCATCTCATTCTGTGATCTAGATGGTGTTAAGTAGTTCTTCCAGGCTTAGCACCATCTTTTGCCAATACTTACTTGTTCTGTAAACTTTTCTTTTAATCAAACATTCCATATATATACATTATTATATGTGTACTGTATTTATATTATATATATATATATATATATATAATAGATATATAAGATATATATATATATATATATATATATATATATATATATATATAATATATATACTGTAATGTACATGTAAATATACAGTATATATACTGTATATGTAATATATAATTATAATGTATATGCATGCATACACACATACGAAAGCAAAGATTAAACTAATACAAAAATAAGTACACTATGTGGTTCAACAGTAAAGTATAGCTTTCTGTATTACAAACAATGCCATACACCTCTATGCCCCCTGAGGTAGGCACGCCTATATAGTGTACACAGCCTCTAACTGACAGTGACATGTGAGAGCAGTTGTCATCAGATATTACTTTCTCCATGCCCTATTCTGGTGACCACAGGGAGGCCTGTGGGACAATGCAGGTCAGCTGTAAATGGTTGAAGGCTGGGGAGGGGGGGGGGGATATGGACATGAGACAACTTGTGGTGATGCATGAATTGGAATCTTAAGCCAAGTGTTATTCCTCTATCCTCAACACCCACTTTCCTTCCAGAACCTCATCCCCACTTGTCAACCCATGCCTACTCCCCTTAACACCCATTCCTTCCAATTCACATCTTAGCCCTTATTAAACTGGCCACATGTACAACCCATCCTCTTAAAAATAACATTGTTTTTCGCTCGTATATGCTCTATGGCCAAAAATTAATTTGACATGAAATCAGCTCACAAAAGTACTGTACTGTCTTGTTTTCTGTTTAAGTCATCTGGCTTACTGTGTAAGGTTAGGAAAGGAAACTTTTAATTAACGTTTTTCATGACGTTTTGAAATTTTTGGAGAATTTCCTGTCTTCCTAACCTACCAGCAGACCCTTGACTTACTGTTTTGGAACAAAAAATCCAAAATTTATTTTCAATTTATTATTCATTTTCAAATTACAGTACGTCCATTTTTGGCCATACGGGCAAACGGCCAAATTCAGATGTAATGTGTAAGAGGACAAGTTGACCTGTAAGCCCACCAGTCTTGCCTCTACCAAACATTCCTCGCAACCCCATTACCATGTGCTGACCCACCTAAATACTCTTCAACCTCTTCCCCCCCCCCTTCCTCCACATACACATAGCAACCTTCCACACCCACAATACAGAAGAAAGGCAGCTTTAAAGTTTAAAGTAAACAAACTCTGGTGGAGTCATTAATACAATGTTCCCACATGACTACCATGTACAATAGTAAGAAAGGAGAAAGCGGGAAGTTAAGGAGTGGGCGATTGGCCCTGCTAGTCAGAAAGACTGAGGCCCAGATTGTGAAGGATTTAGAATCTGTGTAACAGAAACTATAGCAATGGGAAAACTCAAAATTATTGTAGTAGTGATATACAAGTCTATAAAATAATAGCGTATCCAGACACGAGTGTGATAGAAACAATACAGAAGCTATTACAACCATAGTAAAGGTCACTCTTCAGTTGCAGGTAAGAATAGGTCTGTTAATCATGGGAAACTTCAACAATACCAAGGTAGATTGGAAGAACAAAGAACCTCATGGTAGCATAGGTACATGGAGACCAAACTAATAGAAGCAGCAATAAGAAACTGTTTAAGTCAAATTACCGAGGAACCCTAAAGCCACCTTTGGAACGAAGGAGTGCTGTGTACTCGCATTTGTAATATTTGGTGACAGTAAAAATGACCAGGGACCAGAGGGTAGAAATGTGGCATACCAAAAGATAATTTGAGGGAATCAAAATTTGTTAGGAATACCATGAGACAGAACTTTTAAGTGAAGACCACACAAGATCTTCACTTAAATTATTATTCACGTAATAATGTTGGGAATAGATATAGTGGAATATGACAACATTTTTAAATTTAGACAATAGGATAAAAGGACAGTAATGGCATGCCCAACAAGTAGAATATGCCAAGGGAAAATGTTAAAAAGGTCACCGATGTCCAAAAATTTAAAAACGAATACTACAGAACACTAAAATGTCGAGAGTTGCAAACGCAACAGGTACAAAAAGGTAGGAAACTTGGAATAAAGAGCTATTCATAAATTTTTCATGCTGTGGGTAGTATACACTCACAATATATATGTTATTGTAAACTCTCAGAAAATGATTAATAATATGCAATATGTCGTATCATTGTGGATGGAGAACATTTATAGTACATTACTGTATTCATAAGCAAAATCTTTCTCTGTAATTACTAGCTTTTTATATGTGCATAGAAAATAAATGAAGCCTTTTTGTACAGGACATTTTGGTGGCATCTTCACTATTCAGTTCATTAATATTGCTTTTGAAAATGAATTCTGTACACTGGGTGAATGAGATAATTACTACACTGTTCCTAACCAAAATAAAGGTGCATGATGCTCAAGATAAAATTCTTGTTGCATACACTTCACTGTATTATAATTTTCGTATTGGTGGCCTATTAAAATAGCTTTCGTGGAGTGTTCCGCTGTACATTTTTCATTCTTCTAGTGATATGAAAAGTACCATTTTATAGGTGTATTGATATCAAATTTAAGTATAATACATGTGCTTTGGTTGTCACAGGTGATTTATTATATGAATTAAGGGCTTGTAAAATGTAAGTTTAATGATCATGTATAAATTAGGACAAAGTCATATGTTTATTTGAAAGCTTATTGCTAATTGTTAGGACTACAGGTAGAGATAATTTTTTAAATGTGGTGTATTTATTAACCATTTTCTTACTGATAAAGAGGTTTTTAACTACAGTCTATTTTGGCTCTCTATATTGTACTGATTTGGAGGTGAGATAGTGATGCAGTTAAACAGGTTGTTTTATATCCATTGTGAGAAATATACTTGTAAACTCAAGGCTACACTAGCAACTGATTTAACCCAAATAATGAACAATAAAGTGTTATAAAACTAATAAATATAATTTATTCTTATACCAACTGTCATATTTATAATAATTGGGCAACGATACATAGTTACTACAGAAAATCATTGGAGCAGGACAGGGGATGGAAGCAGCATCCTGAGAAACCCCAGACATGCACCTTAACCCACAGGCCACAGTAACCTCTAGAGATGCATGTCTGGGGTTACCAGGATGCTGGTTACATCCCATATTCTTCTCTAATGATTTTCCCATGTCATTGTGATTCGTGTGTGTGTTGTTGTTGCTCGTTCATCCTTTGCACACTTTCCTCTCCTGGAGGAGAATGTTCTTACTTTGTTTTTTATTGTCTATGATGAGGAGAGGCTTTCTTTAACAAATTGCTATATTGTGTTACTTATATTTAGTACCAAGCTCAAGGTAAGTGATGATACTGGGATTCTGATTGTTGATTCCCAATGTTCTGTTTATTGGTAAATATCTTAAGACTAGGAATACATTTTGCAAAATAGTTTTCTTTTTGCGGTAACTGGCTGCTACGTAGTCTTCCCGGCTTGGTGTCTTCTTTTGATAATTACTTGCAGTAACTGGCAGTTGAAGGCCTCCAAACCATAGGTGTCAGTCTGTTATTACAAATAATTTATTATATTTTAGGTGGACATTTGTCATTGTGATCTGGCCATAGTCACCAGCATAGAGATTATGTTTATTAAGTGGACCTTTTAAACTAATTTTCTATAAGGGCTTGCAAATTAATGACAAAGTTTAGAAGGCAAATACTGTAAAGCTATAAATATTATAAATCTCTTGTCAGATATTTTTACCTAACCATTACGCTACAAGTTTAAAGAGCGAGGATGCCCCTTTAATGAGCAAGCTAAGCAAGTCATGTGCAACATGTACTTCTAACATTCTCCTCTGTGAAACAAACATGGCCCATTATGCAGTGAGGGTTCACTAAAGCCTAATCTGCCATTAGTGAATACTGTATTGCTCTTGCTTCTATGTATACTGTATCAAATTAGTCAAATTATTATTGTGCCATTTAGCTTGTATAGTTATTAATAAATCTAAATCAACCCATCCTCCAAATTGACAGTACATATTAATACTAAGTACATATCCTGACTGCCATACATTATACATAATTGTGTATTATGCCCCTCCCCACTTATTCTCCTCGTTTTCTGTTAAGACACTCAGAATTTTAGGATGAAGGTTTAAAGTTCAGTTCGCTATACACAAGTTTTAAATATCAAGAATTTCTTTTTCAGTTTTATTAAAAATTGAGATTTTATACCAAAATTGAAAATATCCTGCATATAATATTCGGCCTGCACATCCTGAGTTACTTTACAATTTATTGAAATATTTAAATTTTGTTTTATTTGTCTTATAAAACTGTAATATCAATGTAGCTATAGGTTAAGTAGCAATTGTAATTAAGAAGCAATAAAATGCATATCTTCAAAAACTAAGACGGTTAGGTTAGGTCGTGGTTATCTATTCAGCTTTTCAGGTAAACTCAAATATTCACAACATATTTGACAGTACAGTTTAATACTAAGTGAAAATAAGTACAATTCCTGACTGTCATACATAGTACACAATTGCACTTATGGGGTCGTTACATTTACCTCCCCATTTTTGGAGGACGGGCTGCTAAATCATGTGTCTTTGATGGTGTATTGACAAGTTGTATATTTTACGTTGCCCCTGAGCCTCTGAAATCTTCTCACACCACAGGTAACACAAATTCATTATATTTGTTTTATATTTTTTATTACATATCTAGTATGAAAAAGACCTGCTCTTGCTACCTATTCCATGAAAAATTAGTTAACTTTTATTTTATCATATTGGAAGAGGGGGGGTTATATTGAGTACAGTATAATGTTTTCTATTACAAGAAAGTCATTACTTGGCTGTATGTGTTTCCTAGACCTAGAATATATATATGTATGTATGACAGTGTCAGACCACAGAGGAAGAATTGAAACAGGAATTTCCTTAAATACTTTTGTATATTAATACATCTTCAGAAGGAATGAATGAATCAATCATTCATTCCCTTGATTCATTCCTTCTGAAGATGTATTAATATACGAAAGTACTTAAGGAAATTCCTGTTTCAATTCTTCCTCCTTGGTCTGACACTGTTACATTTTGCATCACGTGATTTGATTTTCGTGATTTACACACACATGTATGTATATATATGTATGTACTATGTGTGTGTGTGTAATTACCTAAGTGTAGTTACAGGATGAGAGCTACGCTCGTGGTGTCCCGTCCATCTGCCATCAGTTGTAGAGTTCTTAATGTGTGTGTGTGTGTATATATATATAATATATGTCGTACCTAGTAGCCAGAACGCACTTCTCGGCCTACTATGCAAGGCCGGATTTGCCTAATAGGCCGAATGGTTTTCTTTATTTTAAAAATATTTTTTCCAATTGATTTGAAATAATTTTTTTATATTATGTTAACATAAATTATTGACTTTGTTAAGTTAGTTTAGGTTAGGTTAAGATAGATTAGGTTAAGTTAGGTAGGGTGGGTTAGGTTCGGTCATATATCTACGTTAGTTTTATCTCAAATTAAAAGAACTTAATTCATACATAATTAAATGTATAGCTTTAACATTTCATAAGAAAAAAACTTGAAAATTATTTAAAATCAGGAAAACTTGGCTTATTAAGCAAATTGGGCCTTGCATAGTAGGCCGAGAACTGCCTTCTGGCTACTAGGTACAGCATATATATATATATAATATTACTGCAATATCTCATCTTCCCAGTACTGTGTTATATAACGTTTTGAAAAGAGCAATGGTTTTGGCATCCATCACCTCACTTAACTTATTCCAACCATCTACCACATTGTTTGCAAAAGCTTCCTAATGTCTCTTAGTACCTTTGTTTTCTTAGCTTGAATCTATGACTTCTTGTTCTTGAGGTTGCAAGTTTCAGGACTTTTGTCAATTTTGTTGATGCCTGCTACTATTTTGTTTGCACACATGTGCATTTCTGCATGCCAGGGATCATGAAATTAATTCATGCTACACAAGCACACCCATAGTGCAAGGCCTCTTCAGGGGAATGGAGTTGTTATGGGATTCATTTTCTCGTGGGAGCCCCTTGAGGCTCCCTGAAGCTATTACACTGATTCAGTGCCATACTACTAGGTGCCATCAGTTGTAGAGTTCTTAATGGCCTACCAGAAGCCAAGGGAGTGGTGGCACTATAAAAACCTTACATTTAAAGTTATTCATGTCTGCCACCAGCAGCAAAAGCACCCAGAAAGTCCCCACCCCCGAGAAACCGCTAGGCAATGTTACAGTGTCCCCATAATGAGGCGTCATCCCCTCCTGGGGTGTCTTCATGGACGCCTCGGCTCTAGGTTGAGGTATTGTGACCTGCACTCAATAGTCTGGCCAGGGTCGTTGGCACCCATGTCGAGTGCACAGTACGATTTGGAAGCTTGCGGATGTGTGACAGGTGCTGTGGAGAGTTCAGATTCCTCTGCGCTCTGTGACCTGGAGCTCAGCTCATCTACTGAGTTCTTGGGGTCACTTAGGGGTCACTCATCTTCCCAGCATCTTTGCATGCTGGAAAGATGTCACTTGGCTTCTGGTGGTTGACACTTGGTTGTTTCTGCCTAGGGTGCATCGTGTGCAGAGTCCAGTAGCGGCTTTCTGCCGCTGCCCTAATGCCACCGGTTCTGTTCATGCCACCAGTCTCTTTGTGGTTCCCTCTGGTTCCATGTTGTAGGGCTCGTGCTTTTCTGGATGTCTACAGTGATTTATGCTCTAGCCAGCCTGTGGTCTACCTCGTGTCCATATTGTGCTTCTGTAGGCTGATCTTATGGTGCTCCTTGCTTATCATTCTTGGGCCTTCTTCAGGCACGGGGATTTGGGTTATCACTCAGGGTCCCTGCAACCAGGTGTCTTGGATGTTCCTGGTTTTCTATGGCTTTGTGTGACCTTGGGTAATGGTTCACAGCCGTTGGTCTCTCTTTGTCTTGCCTGTGGTGCTTACTTCCCCCTGGTGGGTATTTTTTATTATTTTCTGTGGGGTAGATTGCTTTAGGGAGCCTCAAGGAGCTCCCCCAGAAAAACTGCCATTAAATGTAATGAAACGCCAATTTCTGGGTGAGCCCCATAGGCTTCCTGACACCCTCCTTTTCCCAGGGCATTGGGGCATTTTCATCATCATAAGAACTGGTGGTGGGTGGAGGCAACTGGCTGGCCCAGCCTGTCTCCTTCCTCACCCCTAAACGAGGGGAAGACGTGGTGCATTCTAGCATGCGCTAATTTCATGAATTTTCGATAATTTGTGCATGTTGTTGAGGGGAAGTACTTTTGGCAGTTTTGAGGCTACATACTAGTTTTTAACCGTGTGGTAGCTTGTTTTGTTTCTCTGACTTTCTGGGTGCTTTTCCTGGTGGTGGCAGTCATGAATAACTTTAAATGTAAGGTTTTCATAGTGCCACCATGCCCTTCTCTTATCTGAGAAGGCCAGATTCTGGCTTATGGTCCCCAGTATGCCAATAAAAACTCCATGACTGATTGGCACCTAATCAGTGTACTGTAATAGCTTCATGGAGCCTCCAGAGCCCACCCAGCCATTGGCATTTCATTACATTCAACGCAGACATGTTCATTCTTTTTGCAGCCATTGGAAAGCCTGGATTATTACATTTTTGAGATTTCATAAATCTTGCAATAATGGTGATTTGCCAACTCTCTTGTTTTATATTTTCATAGAAATTTTTTATTAACTAAATACAGTAGAAGTCATGGGAAAGTGTAAACAAAGTACAGTATAATATAATAATGTTGAGGGGTTTGTAAAGTCACATTTTTGCCCGTTAATTCACCTAAAAACCAAAATTTTCAACCAGAATTTCTAACATTGTTAATTATGAAGAAATTTGAACAGAATAAACACTTCAGCAGGCTTTACAATTCATATTACAGTATCAATATTTAAATAAAATTACTTTTTAATTGAAGCTAAAAAATTAGTTTTTAAAAATTATTTTTAATTATTAATTTTTTTAGTTTAGTTATTTATCATGCATGCTATACCCATTGTGTGGGTGGTGATGGAAAAGGTTAGAAAGGCACGTAATGAGTTAAGGGGCAGAAACGTAATTTAATATTTTATTGAACACAGTTTGGTCTTTCCAATGATACCAAAAGAATGATGGCAGTCTCATATATATATATATATATATATATATATATATATATATATATATATATATATATATATATATATATATATATGTGAGAAAGCTGCATGAACGCGCAAGCCATATATCACTAAGAACTCTTTGACCCGGCCAGGATTCGCACCCATGCCGTCCAGGATCACCCTAAACGTACACAGTACACAGTGGTCTTAATTAAGGTAATGTGTCTTTGATACGTTTCTATGTCTGGATCCCGTAACAATTGCCAGTATTGCTAGTGTTAAAGTAGGGTTTTATAGTGGTGAATAGGATAAGTTGTTCTCAATAAACTCATGTTAAACTTCCCATCTGTATCAATTGTTGAATCCTCTTTGCTTCTGGATATAATTTGCTGACAACCATCCCATAATTAATGACAGTTAAAGAAAAAGCAAGGACTCTCCAAGTCAAGCAATGTTTCTTGCCTCGTTGTTTGATATAATGAACAAGGCAGATGGTGGCAGCATAGGTAATCCTGTGTGGCATTTCCTTGGAAGTGTACCTTTTGGTTCATGTGTAAACCACAAGGTTTACACCGGAACCAAAGTGGTACTGTAATATTTGGTGTACAAATTTAGCAAGGTTACATTATTAATGTTTTATTTTTAGTTTATATTTACAGTGGTGTTACACTGTTTTAAGAACATAATGGTCATGATATTGATGAAGCTAGACACAATGAGGACTTGAACACAAGGGTTGGATGCAAGTGATACAGCACCAATGAGTGATACAGCAGGTGCATACAGTAGTAGCCGAGTGCCACCCATGCTCACATGTGTTATCTCCAATTTTTTACAGATGATACTGTACATAGATGAATTGTTTTCTGTATTCAGTGATGATGCATCTGATAAAAGTAGCATAGATGAAGTGTTAGTGGTTTTCATGGTGGTGTTTTCCATCTATCTTTTTCAAGAATAGTCGAATCTCTTCCAAAATACAGTAACTGAATCTCTTCTGGAAAACATTACAAAGCGATCTTTTCAAGACTACCTTACAATTCACAAGCTCGGCTACATACCACCTACGGGCACTAAAGCCAAGGGTGTACGTGAGTGCGTTATTTGCATGCACACCGAATGAAGAAACAGGAAGCGAAATCTGTTTGTACCTGGTGCATCAAGCGAAGTCGCAATGTGTACCATGTACTGCTTCTTTGATTATCATTCACTTCCAAAGTACTGAGTGTGCAATACAGTGTATTACTGTGTAGTGTGTGAAAATGTCCATAATGTAACATTAGTGAATTTTGAACAAGTAATATTACGACAATAAACATTTATTATGGACACATTACTGACACACATGTATCACAATTCCATAGAACATTATGAACATTCTACTGTATAAATATTGTAAAGGATACATATATGCACCAGACACAATACAAAAAAGTCATTATAAAGCATTGAAAATACATAGAAATACTATTTGTAAATATATTTGTGGCAACTCACGAGGCTTGAAAAGCCCCGCGACTGCATATGGGAGCTTCACGCACAGGCGATCAGCCCGTGATGACGTCACACACCACTTTATGTCCCCATAGCCAAAGTAAATGTAATTTGATTTTTTTTTAGCATGTTCAGGTAAGGGACGTTATCAATTTACAAAGAAATTTGTATTTTTTTGGCGAATACTTAATTTTCGGTGCACAGGGAGAATTTTACAATAAACGTGGAACATCACAGAGGTTAAGGTGTTCCTCATCATTAGAGATAAGAGTCAGTAATAGTAATTACTTACTGCCCCTAATTAGAGTAAAAGACTTACTGCCCCTAATTAGAGTAAAAGAGTTACTCTTTACCTCTAGAGTAAAATGTTACAAAATTTTTATGATGCATTCATCCAAAAGTGTAGTGAGAGAGGAGTATAATGTAGAAACTTTTACATTGTCAAAATGTTTTATGTAAATCAACTATATTTTTAACTTGCATCTTGCTAATGAACTAGCTTGATTCACAGCATATTAGTGGCCAATAGCAATACAAAGAAAATATAAACTTGATAATTTGGGCCAATAGACCATGATACTGCCTGGGCCCACGATACAGCATGATGCTGCTGCTGCTGCTGCTGCTGCAGATCTTGTGAGCCAACCCGTTCTCGCACTTCGTTAGTCAATATTGACTTATTAAATACGTGCATATGTGACATACTAAAAATACTAGTTTACCTGAAAAGCTTCATAGAAAACACCGACCTTACCTAACCTTCTTAGTATGTTATGATAAGCATCTATTGCTTCGTAATTACAATTATTACTTAACCATTTATAGGTATAGGTTAAGTAATAATTGTAATTACGAAGCATAGATGCTTATCTTAACATACTAAGAAGGTTAGTAAGGTCGGTGTTTTCTATGAAGCTTTTCAGGTAAACTAGTATGTTTAGTACTCACATTATACACGTATTTAATAAGTCAATATTGACTGTAATAAAGTGTGAGAACGGGTTGTGTGAGCATAACATACTGTTCCCTGGCACATACACAAGCTAGTTTCAAGTAATCTTATACCCATATACATCATTAATATACAATACATAAATTACTAAATGTATTTTGGATTTGGTACATAAAGTTGCACTTATATTTACATT
>WNGS01021324.1:11373408-11397439 GCA_020271785.1 Procambarus virginalis
TTCAGACGCTGCTTGATAGGTGTCCTAACCCGGGGCGTTTTCCCCGCGGCTCCGCCTCTTTCGGCAGGTCGAATCGGTCCTGTACGTGACTGGTTTGGCCTATTCCTCGGCTCTTCATGTCTGGTATTTTGACGCGGGAATCACCATCTCGTGGTGTTCAGGTGGCTTTGTTGACGATGTTCCACCTGCGAGCTTCGTCTTGGCGACAGTATGACGTTTCGTACGCTTTCTCGTGT
Organism: Procambarus virginalis; assembly: GCA_020271785.1. Classification (NCBI taxonomy): domain Eukaryota; kingdom Metazoa; phylum Arthropoda; class Malacostraca; order Decapoda; family Cambaridae; genus Procambarus; species Procambarus virginalis. The sequence goes on from WNGS01021324.1 coordinate 11,373,645, forward strand.
TTGTGTTTCACCTCCGCCTGCTCATGCGTCGCCTGAGCCGTCCTGGTCTTTGATCAGGGTGCCTTCTTATCTTCTCCTCACAGCCTTTCTCTGTCCTGGCGACGGTCGAGACGTCTGCTTTCCGGAGGGGTTCTTGGGTTCTTGAGTGCTTGACTTGATTTGTTGTCCAGTTGTGCATTTTGGCCGTTACCTGCGTACCGTTCTGGGGATGCGCTATGGTTGATCCGGTTCCCCTCGTTCCCTGTTTTCAGGGCTCGGGTCTCCCAGGTCGTCTGCAGACGTTTTTCAATCTTCCAGCCTGCGGTCTGTCTTTGTGCCCGTGCTGTTCAGCGACGTTTGCAGCTTTTGCTGCTGTGTTGGTGACGTCTAGGGCTCATTTCGGGCGCAGGGATTTGAGGTTGCACAGGTTCTTGGCCCCCGTTCTTTATGTGCGTCTGCTCCTGGTGTTCTTGTTGCCTTGGGTGCAGGTTGCACTGTTGTCTCAGCTTCGCGTTGCGGAGTTTGTGGCGGCGCCTCCCGGGTTAGCCCGTTCTTTTCTTCTCTTTGGGTATGAAGCTCCAGGGAGCCGTAGGGGCTCAACAGAAAGCATTGAATGTAATGAAAACGCCATTTTCTGGGTGAGCCCCAGAGGCTCCCTGGCAACCCTCCCTCCACCCGGTCTGCGGTTTTTTTTCGACTTGTTAGATGTTCATGAAGCTTGGCAGCCGGCGCGGTAGGGTCCGGGGCCTCTCTGGTTCGTTTTTTTGTTTTAGTTTTTTTTCCATGTGGGGTTTGTTTTGTCATGCCTACCTTTCTGGGTGCCTAACCAGGTCGATGGCAGATAAGGAAAACCCCAACCATAAAGGGGTTTTCCAGGGCCATTGCTCCCTGAAACCTCTCTGAAGGGGCCAGGTTCTGGCGCTGGTCCCTGGTAGGTCTGAACTCCTTAGCGAAAGTCCCGGTCGAATATAACATCCATTAGCCCGATAAGCTCCAGGGACCTCCGGGGCTCACCCAGAAAATGGGCATTTCATACATTCTAACGCTGGTGTTTTGCATGGTGGTGAGCTTTTGGCCTACCTTGCAATGGTGTGGCAGGTCTAAAGTACATGAAAGTGAGACTTATATGTTCTTATGTGCCCATGTTCCTTCAGAGCATTCTATTGTGAACAATTTTATACCAAATTGAACGACATAACACACAAATTGAGGTCAGAAAGCTAAAAAAGAGTATAAACATTTGTGGGTGTATGAGAGTTAGCGTACACTGCTCGGCCTATCTTAAGGTGCATTAAAGTGCATGGCAGGTCACCCTCCGGGGCAGCGAAAGTGTTAATATGCTTATAAAGCACTTTCTATAGTGAGAAGGTAGGAAGAATCCAAACCCTAGCTTGGACTCTGGTGAGGAAATGCATTCAGGATGTCCTATTTTCTCTTCATGACTAACTTTAGTACACAGTAGCATAATAACGGATCTGCTATCTGGCCAGCGTGACTGAAGGGACTAGGGGAAATTTACTATGCAAGTATATATATTTTTGCCCTAACTGTAAAAGTAAATTACCTAATTTACTTCCAGTGAACTATCTACACATTAAATTTGTAATAGTTTATCCTACATATTATCCATGTTTCATGCATTTGAATGAAATATCTTACAAAATGATGTACTGTATATTTGACTGGTGTAATAATTTTTTATTTTAATTTGGGCATGATCCTGTTTCTTGGCCATGGCAGATTACTGACCAATAAATTATACAGTACTGTAGTGACATTAGAAGTGCTCGTAAACTGCCAGTAACTTGCAGTAGTAATTGTGTTGAAGATGATCATTAGACAGTGAGAAGAAAAGATGTTCATCTAGATCAGTGGTTCCCAACCTGTGATGTACTCACCTAGTTGTGCTTGCAGGGGTTGAGCTCTGGCTCTCTGGGCCCGCCTGTTAACTGTCAATCAACTATTTTTTCACACACACACACACCCAGGAAGCAACCCATAGCAACTGTCTAACTCCCAGGTACCTATTTACTGCTAGGTAACAGGGGCATCAGGGTGAAATAAACCCTTGGACTACTAATCCTGAGTGCTGTTCACTCAGCTGTCAGGGCTGAGATCCCCCTGGGGTTCTCATATGCGGACCCCTGGGGTCATGGGGTCTGCAAGCCAAGTTTAAAATGTTATCGTCCTTATGCCAATAACAAGTGAATTAGGAATAGATTTTATGTAGTTATAAAAATTTAAAAGATTTTTTTGCAAGTGAAGAAAAGTCTTGTTGAACTTTCATGTGACACATCACTGAGGTCAGGTTTTATTTAGTAAAACCTATATCAAACATTTGGCTGCACGTGAAAATTGAGTTCCCAGGACTGGCATCCAAAGCACCGAGAGATTTGATGCCATTTCCCACTACATATTTATGTGAGGAGTGTTCTCCCCAACTGTTTTATATAGTACTAAAATAAAAATACAACAACTGTGAATGTGGAACCTGATCTATGCTTACAACTGTTTGACATTGATCTGAAGTTTTGAACATTTGTGTCAACAAAACAGTATCAACCATCTCATTAAACATGCAAGTTTTTAATGCTACCATTTATTTAATTATATTCCTGGTTACATGTGTCTTACTATTGAAAGATCAAACCAGGAAATGAGTTGTTAGATAATATAATTGGCTTATTGAGCAGACAGGTTTTTCTAACACCGGGGGTACATGGGCAAAATCAATTTAATTACATGGGATCCTTGGTGGTGAAAAGGTTGCGAAACACTGATCTAGATGTTCATACCATATCCTTAATTGCAACATTTGGCCAATCATTTGCACTAACAACTGTATTTATTATTTATGACTCGCTCCTGTTTGCCGAGCTTAAGTACAGGAATTAAGTCACTAAGATACATTTAGATACTGTAAACGAAAATTGCTCCTAGTAAAGGCTGCCATTGTAGTTGCTGTATATTCTAAGAGTTTGTGAATGTTGATGCAAGGACATGTTGCCTCATTTCTGAATCCTGTTCCATGCTGAGAATTCAAAACTTTGGTTTGTTAATACAAACTATTAGGTCAACTAGTCACTTTCAAATCAAAAGTTATGCATTGTTTTATATACTTTTATGTTCGTTCAGTACAAACACTGCAACTTGAAGTTATCAGCAATTCAGAAACAACTGGTATCTCAAAAGTAAAATAGATATTCATGTTTCCTTCCAACTTACACAAGACTCCAGTTCCTCTCGCCTCCCAACTAACCATGTAATAAGGTACTGTAATTATTTTGCAAATAATTGTATCAAATTCAAGATGCAGTTAGCAAATTACAGTATAAAGTTTAACCAGAGCTGCGGCTTTAAAGCTCGGCTAATTATTGAGGCTATGAAAATACTTACCTTGTGTACAAAAAATCAATCTGTAATGACTTGGTGATTATTGAATAAAGTAGGGAATTGATAAATTTACTGCGTTGAGTTTTCGTTTTTTAATGGAGAGCAAGGTCTTTATTAGTAGTCAATGTGGATATGGAAGTGCACAATGATATATATATATATATATATATATATATATATATATATATATATATATATATATATATATATATATATATATATATATATATATTTATTGGTATATTTTGGTAGCAGTCTTTCTTGTAGACATATATTATTAAATATGACCGAAAAAGTAAGATTAATAATTCTAACACGAATTTTCTCTATTTTCCTTATGTTTGTTTTTACTGGTGACGGTAAATGAAAAATCAATTCTCCAAAATTCATTTTATTTCTAGTGTGACGCGACACTTGAGAGCGTTTCGTAAAACTTATTACATTTTCAAAGACTTTAGTTTATCTACACACAACTTATGCTTTATGAAACAAACATTGGCTCTTATACCTGCATTTGGGTGAGGTGACTATTGGGACCCGACTTCTACTTCTACAAATCTATACCCCGTTTTCCATGTTCTGTGTTTCACCCCACTAATGTATTACATCACCTCACCCAAATGCAGGTATAAAAGCCAATGTTTGTTTCATAAAGCATAAGTTGTGTGTAGATAAACTAAAGTCTTTGAAAATGTAATAAGTTTTACGAAACGCGCTCAAGTGTCGCGTCAGACTAGAAATAAAAATGAATTTTGGAGAATTGATTTTTCATTTACCGTCACCAGTAAAAAGAAACATAAGGAAAATAGAGAAAATTCGTGTTAGAATTATTAATCTTACTTTTTGGTCATATTTAATAATATATATATATATATATATATATATATATATATATATATATATATATATATATATATATATATATATATATTATCAATATCATATCTCATATCTCATTACAATACTTCCCTTCAGAGTTCACTTAATCCTTCTTGCACGTGTCCAGGGAGCTCTATAGACCATGCCATTAAAATATTTTTTCTTAAGGAAAGCCTTTAAAATATTTTTGACAATTTTCCTGATAAGAATATCTGCAAAAGAATATTTTTTATTTGTTAAAATTTGTTAAAAATGCTGCGGTAGTTAGTGCAGCTGGTGGTAGTGTTTGGCTGCTGGGAGATGCTGCAGAAGTTAGTGCAGCTGGTGATAGTGTTTGGCTGCTGGGAGATGCTGCAGAAGTTAGTGCAGCTGGTGGTAGTGTTTGGCTGCTGGGAGATGCTGCAGAAGTTAGTGCAGCTGGTGGTAGTGTTTGGCTGCTGGGAGATGCTGCAGTAGTTAGTGCAGCTGGTGGTAGTGTTTGGCTGCTGGGAGATGCTGCAGTAATTAGTGCAGCTGGTGGTAGTGTTTGGCTGCTGGGAGATGCTGCAGTAGTTAGTGCAGCTGGTGGTAGTGTTTGGCTGCTGGGAGATGCTGCAGTAGTTAGTGCAGCTGGTGGTAGTGTTTGGCTGCTGGGAGATGCTGCAGTAGTTAGTGCAGCTGGTGGTAGTGTTTGGCTGCTGGGAGATGCTGCAGAAGTTAGTGCAGCTGGTGGTAGTGTTTGGCTGCTGGGAGATGCTGCAGGACTTAGTGCAGCTGGTGGTAGTGTTTGGCTGCTGGGAGATGCTGCAGTAGTTAGTGCAGCTGGTGGTAGTGTTTGGCTGCTGGGAGATGCTGCAGGACTTAGTGCAGCTGGTGGTAGTGTTTGGCTGCTGGGAGATGCTGCAGTAGTTAGTGCAGCTGGTGGTAGTGTTTGGCTGCTGGGAGATGCTGCAGAAGTTAGTGCAGCTGGTGGTAGTGTTTGGCTGCTGGGAGATGCTGCAGTAGTTAGTGCAGCTGGTGGTAGTGTTTGGCTGCTGGGAGATGCTGCAGAAGTTAGTGCAGCTGGTGGTAGTGTTTGGCTGCTGGGAGATGCTGCAGAAGTTAGTGCAGCTGGTGGTAGTGTTTGGCTGCTGGGAGATGCTGCAGTAGTTAGTGCAGCTGGTGGTAGTGTTTGGCTGCTGGGAGATGCTGCAGAAGTTAGTGCAGCTGGTGGTAGTGTTTGGCTGCTGGGAGATGCTGCAGTAGTTAGTGCAGCTGGTGGTAGTGTTTGGCTGCTGGGAGATGCTGCAGTAGTTAGTGCAGCTGGTGGCAGTGTTTGGCTGCTGGGAGATGCTGCAGTAGTTAGTGCAGCTGGTGGTAGTGTTTGGCTGCTGGGAGATGCTGCAGTAGTTAGTGCAGCTGGTGGTAGTGTTTGGCTGCTGGGAGATGCTGCAGTAGTTAGTGCAGCTGGTGGTAGTGTTTGGCTGCTGGGAGATGCTGCAGAAGTTAGTGCAGCTGGTGGTAGTGTTTGGCTGCTGTGAGATGCTGCAGTAGTTAGTGCAGCTGGTGGTAGTGTTTGGCTGCTGTGAGATGCCTGTTTGCCCTTCTCTACTTGACACTTTTACCATACAATACTATCTTTGCGGCATGTGGGAAATGGTGTAATAAGTCAACAGTTTGTTGGGTTTAATAGTAAATTGTACAATTTTCTCAAAGGGTTTATTGGTTTGTGACCCTGGAGGATCCCTTGTCATATTTCATTGTGCAGTGAATTTATATTGCTGCACAATGGGTGTCTGGTTATTTAGATGTTAGATATGGCAGAGCTGCTCAAAGTATTCTTGCTTATTTTTTATACAATACAGATACATAAGGTTTACCAGTCATGAAGGTTTGATACAGTTTTTCATTGCATACCCATTCCCTTTTTATAACCCTATTTTGTATTGCACTAATAATCAGTGTTAGATACTGTAATCATCTGCCTAGAAGACAGCATTGAATGTCATTAGGCAAAAAAGTGGTAAATTCTACAGAATTTGATATATTTAGTAATGCATATTCTAGTACAGAAGAGTCACTTCAATACAACAAAACCTTATTACTCATGGTGTTCAGTACATAATTGGCATAATAATTTGACAATTACGTAGTGGGTAGTGGTGTGTTGATGACACCTTGCTATATGAGAGTCTTGTGAAAGTTTGAACTATAGTAGTTATATTTACAGTATTGTATTTGAAATGTTCAGTGTTTACACTGCTGTACATATTCAGGCTGCTTACCCAGTCCAAATGCATTTGGACTTTCCAATCTATAGGCAAAAATACTGATTATGTGTTATGTGTTATACAAAATACTACAGAGTTCACATCTTCACAATTTCATTTGACATGTTAATATTTTGCAATGCTGTAGTTGTTTAGCTTTCTGTTACTCAGAGTAAGTGGCACTGCGTTTGGCATTCCGTCATTCCTCAACCTCTGAAGCAAACCTGCAACTCTTGGGTTAAGCACGAGCACCTTTATTACTGAAGCTTGGCTCCAGATTGTTGTTGTTTAATGATGCATAATTATTTTTAAATCTGAAAGTACTTTTTGTCTTGGAAAGGGCATTTGAGTAATTAATGGCAGTTATAAAAAGTAGCTTGCTCAGTATTTACATTAGAGATTGTCTCATAGAAGCTGACTCAATGGATAAGCTCAGTAAAAGGTTGTGCTTTAAGGTTTAACCAGACTAAAGTGGGCGAGATTCTATAAAATTATTAGGGTAAGAGGGGTAATTTTATTTTCTTCCAATTGCTTCAGTGAACTTTCACCCACTTGCCAGCAAGTGATGAGTGGAGTCCAGTCCAGTCTTCCCTTGCTCGGCTCCATACACTCCTCTCTACTACATAATTATCTTCTCATCCACTATATTGTGCACACTTTCCTTCCACTTTCTAGGAAGATGGTCATATGGAATACCCTTGAGGCTGCCCTACCTTGTTATTTCATTCTATCCTCTACCATATATCTTGTGTCTTCAGTTCCTTTCCTTGTGTTNGTCGGCCTTCACCACATCCCTTCCTCATGCATTCCATTTGTCTCCTACTCTGACACTGGAATCCTTCTGTCATTTCTATTGCTCATTGGGCATCTGTTCCACCTGTGTCCCATGGTACGTGTGTCCCTTGGGTTCATTGGTCTGTCTTTATCTACCCTCTCATTCCTCTGAGGGTCTTGCTTGTGGTGTTGTCCCCTCTGGTTCTTCTGTCTTCCAGTGACGTGCGGTTTCATTCCCGTTGTCTTTCATCTTAGCTCATACCCTCGTTTCGGGTGCTGGTCTGGTGGTGAACCTTGTCCTTTTTTTCCAGTTTGGTCTTGTGTTGGGACATGACCATCAAATGTGTGTTGTTGGTGTGCCTTTCGTTCCCAATGGCTGCCTGCCTTCTTCATTCCTCAGCTTCCTTTTCTCCTACAAATTGTGTTTGTTTTTGCCTTTTGGTTCTTCTATTGCCAGTTTTGGGTTTCTGGTTCCTGGCTTTCCCTGCCCGTTGGTATTTTCAGTCTCGTGGTTCCTTTCGCTAGGGTCTCTTGCCGGGGCCGTGGTCTCAGACCTCCTGGCGAGCTAGCTGGCGTTGGACGTTTTTTGTACGGCAGACGTTCCATCTCCTTCTTTGCTGGCTCGGGTTTCCGGCTCTGCCTGCTCGGTGGTTGCACCCGAGATCTTCCCGCAGCTCCACCTCTTCATCGGCTCGTTTGGTCCATGGTGGGGCTGGTTCGGCTCTGATCAAGTCTCTTACCTTCTGTTGGTCATCCAGTGGCTTTGTTGATGGTGTCCCACCTGCGTGCTTTCTTCTTGGCGTCCTTCTTTTTCCTTCTGTCCATTTTTAGTTGGCTGTGTTTTATTGGCGTGGTCTTGTCCTTCTCTTGTGGGAGGTTTGAGGCCGTCATTTTGGCGTATACTGTTGCCTCGTATCTTGCGGCACTGGAGGAGCCGCTTCCACTTGCGTTCAGTATTGTTGTTACTTCTGTGCATTCCGCAAGCTTTCTTGTGCGTTGTTTCGCCTCCGGCCTGCTCATGCGCCGCCTGAGCCGTCCTGGTCATTAGACTGTGTGCTCTCCTCTCTTTTCTTCTTCTCCTTGGTTTATTTTGGCCCCTTTGGTTCCGGTTTGTTTCTCGGGGGGCTCTTTTTCCTGTTGGCATTAGCCCTCTAGGGATTGGGTCGTGTGCTTCATGCTCTCCTCCAGCGGGGAGTTTCTGCTCCTTTGTCGTGGGCGATCGTTTTTGTTCGTCTGCAGCCGTCCCCTTCTTTTCTGGCAACGTATGAGGCTGTTGCTTTCCGGAGCATCGACCTGTCCTCGTCGATGGCAGACATATAATGCTCCCAACCACAGGAGGGTTTCTATAGGCCATTGCTCCTCGTGCCTCTTTGAGGGGGGGCCAGGTTCTGGCTCGTGGTCCCTGGTAGGCAAGAACTCGAAGCACATTGACTGATGCCAGCAAGTTATACATATCCATTCTGCCTGGATATTCTGCCGGGGAGCTCCAGGACTCGCCAAGAAAATGCGTTTCATTACATTCAACGCTGGTTTTTTATCACAAATGAGGGGTCTTCTGTAATCTATCTTCACTAAATAATAGCAATTACATATATTTTGACATTTTTAGGCAATGCTGTGTTCACATGCTGAACAGCAGTGATGTTAGCACATGCTGCGTGTGCCAGCCTTGGTTGCTCACTCATCAGACACTCACACCCAGGAATGTTACCCACATTTTAAAAAAAAAAATGGTATCTGTTACTAGAGCCCTGAGGAAGCTGATGTACCCTGTGTAGCCGTGGAACATTTAAATTGTGTGCGTCGCCCTCATTGTGGGTGACGCCAAGATAAGATATACTGTGTATATGACAGTGTAAGATAACATATATGGTAATAAGATACATATAGGGTGTAGGATAACATACATGGTAATAACATATACGGTGACAGTTACTTAAATTGTATATATACAATGTGTGGGGTTTAAGGATTAAGGGTTAAACTTCTCACATTATTCACCTGATTTCTCTGTTATTATGAATTGGGAGGACACTTTTCTTTCATGTATTTGGCAACTAATGGTGTATAACCTCACTTGGCCTTACATTACACATTCTTATTACCATCACCTCACTTTGACTCTTAAGTAGTGTGGTTGTCCCTGTTTTACTTTGCTACCTCATGCCCTATCAACATGACCATTTGAGTGTGTACCAGGAGGCATGTTGTTGTTTTAGATGCAGCTACTCGGGACACAAAGTTCCATGCAGCACAGGCTATGGTGAGCCCGAAATTGAACCACACAATAGTCTCCTGGCTGTGACCAGGAGACATTTTGTTGACCCCCCACCCCCCTCCTTGCTCTTACCATATGGTTGAATATCAAATGTTTTACCATTTCTCCATCTTGTTACAACCATTTGCAATGACATTTTAGTACTCCATCCTCTCTCCATGTAATGATTTGTTTCTTCCCTTCATTATGCCCTCCAAAAACTAATTGGGTTTAATGTTTCTTGGAAGACTGGACTGAGCCTGAGAGACACCCTTGAAGCATGGAACAGTGGAACGATGAAGTGGCTGCGCTTCATGGTGTACGAGCGCGCTGGCACAAACAAGACACTCTTCACATACATGCTCTCCTCTGTCTGGCATGGCTTTTACCCAGGATATTATATTACATTTGTCAGTGGAGCCTTCTTCACTATTGCTGCCAGATATGTGAGTATATGCTTATTTGCTCTAGTTATAATTTAGTTTTTTATTGTAAACTTCATTTATTGGAAACCTCCAGTTTTTTATTACAATATCTGGCTTGCATAGTTATTAAACTACTCTATAAATCATAACTGCAAGAAAGTTCTTGACATNGAGAAAACCTCTGCGGCCTCCCCACAACTGGAACCCAGGACACCCCGGAGCGAAGGGGCACACACCGCGCCAAGGGAGAAGAGCGAGAGGCGAAGCACTGGAGCAAGAAGGCGTCTAACACCAGCACTACACACCGCCCAAACCAAAACAAACTCCGCGGCGCACGCGCATGACACGCTGGCCGAAAACGCGCAACAGTCTCTGCGGGAAGGCGGCAACCAGGACTACTGCACTAAAAAGAAGCCAAAAGAGTGAGCAGGAACAATAAAACCGGCCAAAGAAGCGAAGACAGAGCCCAAAATAAAGCACGCAGCCGGGCCACAAGCAGCCCAACAGGGCTACAAGTAGCCCAACTCGGCGACAAGGATGAGGAGCCGACAGACGTTCCAATAACGCGGGAAGTAGCGAAACACCTTCCCGAACCCTCGAGAACACGGAAGCCAAAACCAGTCCCGAAGGCACACAAAGGCGCAGGTGCACCCGAGACCAGGAGTCACGTAGAACCCCCAAAACGGGGAAACATGACGAAAACACCGTCCCAAAAGGGGGTGGGGGGAAACATCCACCCACAGGACGGAACCAACCGACTCAAAGGCCAAGGAACCGAGCCCGGGGAGGGGCTGACACCCAACAGCACGTACGGCGAGTGGGGAGGAAAACCCTACTCCGCGTAACCACAAGCCCCGCCTAGAGGGGGAGAAAAACCCCCACGGGGTCCAACGGGGCCATTAAGGCCTCCCAAGTCAGCCCCTCCCCAGCCCCGGGAACCCACACGACAGGCCCCGGGGCCGAGCCGTCCCCCAAAGCCCCGGCCGTACCAGAAAACCGGGGCAGCCGTGAAAACACGAAGGAAGGAGCCCACTGGCAGACTCTTACAACACGGCTGGAGGAACAGGCTCAAATGCCCCCGTCACTACCCCGGAAGGGGATTTCCCCGAGACTGCCCGAGTCTCAACACCAACAAACCCCGCCCTGAACCTACAGACGGTAAGGAACCGGATGCAGGCAGGAAGGGGAATCCAGGGGAAAAACAAGAACCAAAACGGGGCAGCCCCGGGGCTCCCGGGGAGTTACCACGAGAGCGTTGCCACCACCAAGGCTCAAGTGCAACGCCCCTGCTGCCCGCACCAGCTGTGCACAACTGGGTAAGCGAGCCACAACGAGCAACAAACTCGCAGGACTCTGGGTCGAAGGTGTCACCGACCCCACAGGCAGCAGACGGAGGCAAAACAGAGAGTCACCCAGAGACAAGGGGTGAGCAACCCTCAAACTCGCTGGAAGCGAGGGGGGGGCTCTGGGGTCACATCCATCGGACCCTCGCGCCCCCAGGGGTTTCCCAGGGTCCCGAGCGTTTACTATAAGAGGACTCGCGCTCAGGTAATCCCAGGCAGGGTACTGCTAACCGGCACCCAAAACTACCAAACAACTTTCTAAGAGCTGAACCCCCGGGACGTGTACACTCACGGGGACCAAGCAGGGGGTACCACCAGAAAACTCAGAACACAAGGGACACCAGGGGCAAGAACGAAGGCAGACCCCCCCACCAGGTAGATAAACAAAAAGAAAAAGAAAACCCCGCAAGAGGACAGCGTACCCAAGCGGAACAGAGCCGGCCGCTATGATTGGGAAAGACAAGCTGCACAGTACCCTGCGCCCCACCAGTGCAAAACTGCCCCTTACTCTAAGGCGAACAAGGGAGACAGAACACCCGAGCACACAAAGAGCGGCCGAAAACCAAGCAGTAAACGGCCTAGCAGGGGCAGACCCAAGGAACTTGTGGAAGGTGGCCCCAAGTCCCAAGGGCAGTACTTACAGGGCACCTAGGGATGGGAACCCTAGGCGCATGCAGCCCGAGTACTGGAGAATCACTCCCGGCTCACGCACCACCTAGAAAAACAGACACCACACTCTAGGTACAGTGCTGAAACAACCACTGGAGCCGGAGCACATAACCGGTGCCTATAGCATCAGCCGAAGAACTGATGGGTGGATAGCCGGCGTGGGAGGTCTGGGGCTCCCCCTTCCCCCTCCCGGGGAGGGGGGAGCTGCGCAGACAGCGGCGCGGTGACGTGTGACGTCATACTAGTTTGCTTGTTTTTCTGTTGGGGAGTTCTATCCACTAGTTTGGCTTTTGGTAGCAATTTTAACCAGAATAGGGGTTTGTTTTGGGGCGCTTACCTTTCTGGGTGCCTGTCCCGGTCGATGGCAGACATAGCATGCTTCCAATCACACGGGGGCTTCTATAGGCCATTGCTCCCCTTGCCTCTCTGAGGGGGCCCGGTTCTGGCCGTGGTCCCCGGTAGGCCTAAGAACTCCATACACATGACTGATGCCAAAGTCTGACATTAGCATATCAGCCTGGGATAGCTCCGGGGAGCCGACGGGGCTCCCCCCAGAAAATAATGGGAAATGAATTAATCCGTTCCTGACTACCCCAAAAACCCCACATCAAACTAATTTGTATACCTAATTCATCTAAATAAACCTACAAAACTATGTTCAAGTTATTACTTACCTTGCTGTTGAATGCTGTAGGCGTATGGAAGATGGTGAGGAGGGGGGACGAAGAGAGGAGTTACTGTTTGGAAGGGGAGTCCCCTTCCATTATAACATCAGGCAGTGAGGACTTCACTGGTATGCACACTCTGCCTGCATACCACTAGGACTTGCTTGTCTTACTAAGAATTTGTCTAATAACACTTGTTTTCCCTACATTTTAACACTTGTCTGTAGTAAGACATCACATTATCATTTAAAAGGTCAATGCAACGGCCTGCTACAGCTTTATCTGGGTGAGTTTTTTCAACAAAACTTTGCAGTTCTTCCCATACTTCACACATTTTCTTAAGAAGGGACATCCTCTACTGCCTCTACTCACAGCTATTTTCTTAGGTTGAACCTTACCAATGGCTTTCTTGAGACCCATGGCAAGATATATAATGCCAACTTTATGCTCAAATGGCCAAAAAAATGACAAAAAACGGTAAATCCTTGTGAAGAATTCAGGTGGGATAGTCACTGGGCACGAGACAATGGTAAACTGAGGCCCGATCGCCACGCCACCACGCGCCAGTCGGCCTGTACACGTATCAACAAACTCGCGTTCCGAGGTAACCCTCACCTTCCGAGACATATTTTCCGAGGAAATCCTGCTCGTATTCCGAAAAAACTCGCATACAGGGACACTCGTGTTCCGAGGTACCACTGTACATCTGTGTGAAAATTCTCGGGCTGTGAGGCGACAAAAACCTGCAATGTTTGCGTCACCTCACAGCTCCAGTGGATTGTTCATTGATGTAATTACCTAAGTGTAGTTACAGGATGAGAGCTACGCTCGTGGTGTCCCGTCTTCCCAGCACTCTTTGTCATATAACGCTTTGAAACTACTGACGGTCTTGGCCTCCACCACCTTCTCCCCTAACTTGTTCCAACAGTCTACCACTCTGTTTGCGAAAGTGAATTTTCTTATATTTCTTCGGCATCTGTGTTTAGCTAGTTTATATCTATGACCTCTTGTTCTTAAAGTTCCAGGTCTCAGGAAATCTTCCCTATCGATTTTATCAATTCCTGTTACTATTTTGTATGTAGTGATCATATCACCTCTTTTTCTTCTGTCTTCTAGTTTTGCCATATTTAATGCCTCTAACCTCTCCTCGTAGCTCTTGCCCTTCAGTTCTGGGAGCCACTTAGTAGCATGTCTTTGCACCTTTTCCAGTTTGTTGATGTGCTTCTTAAGATATGGGCACCACACAACCGCTGCATATTCTAGCTTTGGCCTAACAAAAGTCGTGAACAATTTCTTTAATATATCGCCATCCATGTATTTAAAAGCAATTCTGAAGTTAGAAAGCGTGGCATAGGCTCCTCGCACAATATTCTTTATGTGGTCCTCAGGTGATAGTTTTCTATCTAGAACCACCCCTAGATCTCTTTCTTTATCAGAATTCTTTAAAGATTTCTCACATAATATATAGGTTGTGTGGGGTCTATGTTCTCCTATTCCACATTCCATAACATGGCATTTATTAACATTAAATTCCATTTGCCAAGTGGCGCTCCATGTACTTATTTTGTCCAGGTTTTCTTGAAGGGCATGACAATCATCCAAGTTTCTTATCCTTCCTATTATCTTAACATCATCAGCAAACATGTTCATATAATTCTGTATACCAACTGGTAGATCATTTATGTAGACAATAAACATCACTGGTGCAAGAACTGAACCCTGTGGTACTCCACTTGTGACATTTCTCCAGTCTGATACATTTCCTCTGATCACTGCCCTCATTATTCTATCAGTCAGAAAATTTTTCATCCATGTTAGAAGCTTACCTGTCACCCCTCCAATATTTTCCAGTTTCCAGAACAACCTCTTATGCGGAACGCTTTCGAAAGCCTTTTTAGGTCCAGATAGATGCAGTCAACCCAACCATCTCTTTCCTGTAATATCTCTGTTGCTCGATCATAGAAACTGAGTAAATTCGATACACAGGATCTTCCAGATCGAAAACCATACTGTCTGTCTGATATTATATCATTTCTCTCCAGGTGTTCTACCCATTTAGTTTTAATTATTTTTTCAAATATTTTGACTATTACACTTGTCAATGATACCAGTCTATAATTAAGGGGGTCTTTCCTGCTTCCACTTTTGTAGATTGGAACTATGTTAGCCTTTTTCCACACATCAGCTACAACTCCTGTAAACAGGGATGCCTGAAAAATCAGTTGAAGAGGAATGCTGAGCTCAGATGCACATTCTCTCAGAACCCATGGTGAAACTCCATCTGGACCAACTGCTTTGTTCTTGTTTAGCTCCTTGAGCATTTTTTCCACTTCGTCTCTAGACACCTCTATGTGCTCTATGTTGTTCTCTGGAATTCTTATTGCATCTGGTTCCCTGAAGATTTCATTTTGTACAAACACACTTTGGAACTTTTCGTTTAATGTTTCACACATTTTCTTTTCATTTTCCGTGAATCTATTTCCCATTTTCAACCTCTGAATATTATCCTTTATCTGCAATTTGTTGTTCATAAATTTATAGAATAGACCTGGTTCTGTTTTACATTTTACTGTGGTCGGCACAGCTTGCACATGCAGCGGCCGATGATTCTCTCTGGCTGCCAGTTTGTTTGTTGTGGGTCTTCAGTGGTTTTCTTTCCTTTTCTAGTGTTTTTGCTTTGTTGTTAACAGAGGTGGTCTGCCTAGCTACTTATTAAGGAAACCTAGATTATGTTGGTTGTCTTCCTCAGTTACCCCCCAAGGCTTCACAGCTGCTGCTGGTGGTCAGTTTGTCTGCTGACTGACAGGATTCTACCCGCTTAGCTAGCCCAGTGCCTGGACTTCCCGTAGGGCTTACTCAGCCAGTGGGCCCTGGAAAATCTCGGTGGGCTCAGAGGTACTATGGATGTTTCTTCCGCGTTCTCTTTTGTCTTGCGCGAAGTTGAAGGTTGTTCGTCGCTCCTCCTTCAGGAAGATGATCACCTTTTCGCCCTCCGCCTTGTTGCTTGCTGGGTCAGTGACACCTATGACCCGGAATCTTACAGGACTTGTTCCCCATTTGTGCCTCAGTTTCCATTTCTTATCTGCAGATGATAGGATTCAGGCTGCGGAGGCATTGCCAGCTCGCTTCTCTTTCTTCCAACACACCAGGTTGGTTGCCCAGTTGGAGGACCTGGAACTGCCCCGTTTGGTTTTAGCCTACCACTCCCAAGTTCATAAACTGAAGTAGTAGGCTGCAGGCTCACCTGAGCCGGCTCACTCTCCCCTCTTTATGTGTTGGGGGGGGGGGAGCACTAACAAGCGAGAGTGCTAGATGGATTAAGTGTTGCTCGTTGTTTTCTTTCTGGGGGAGTCTTTTGCTACGTTCGGACGTAGGTCACAATTTTCACCAGATTGTAATCTGTTTTGTTTTGTTTTGCCTATCTTTGTGGGTTCTCTGCCCAGTTGATGGCATTTATGAAATAATGTAAATGTAAAGTGCTCATAGGCCATTGCTCCCTGCGCCTCTCTGAGAGGATCAGGTTCTGGCTCGTGGTTCCCCATAGGCATAAGGACTCCAGTGACTGATGACCCCAAACTAATATAGCACATATCAGTTCGGATAGCTTCACGGAGCCTTTGGGGCTCGCCCAGAAAATGGCATTTCATTACATTCAACACTGGTTTTTTCCCCCTAACAGACCCAGGGTATTTCAGGTCTTCCTACCTACACAAGGCCTTTACATAGTTGCTGCGATATCTTGTACCCGACATGTCTACTACACTGCCTGGCTTCTTGGGGACAGCATCTGCAACATGTCTGGCATGGGCTTCAATGGCTACAACAAGGATGGATCTGCCAAGTGGGATCTCGTGTCAAATGTCAACGTTGTGGTGGTGGAGGTAAGTGTGCTGCTAACTGATTAATGGAGTGTTTTCCCACTAGAGTTTCTCTGCTGTCTCCGCAGGCATGGAGCCCTCAGACATGCAATCCAAAAGTAAGGAAAGAGTTTTTAAGCTAGTATTAGAACTTATAATTAGAAGCATTTTCACTGTAGTATCAATTGGTATAAAATACTGTAATCATCATTTGGGTGTTTGTACATGGGTGTTCAGAAGCATTGCATCACCATTTTTACCACTTTTCCCACTTACATGTTTTGTGAAGGGATGAGCCTGGAGAATATAGAAGATAGAAAAGGAAGAAACATTAAATTGACATTGATCCATTTATCATACCTTGCTCAATCCATTTATCATACCTTGCTAATTAACCCTTTAACTGTGCAACGCGCCTGCAGGCCCAGGCTTCAGGTGCGCAACGCGCCTCCGGGTATTTGTATTTTTCACGTTCCATTCAAAACTCCCGTGGCTACATGGGGTTCACATCAGCTTCCTCAGGGCTCTTGTAAACAGACGCCATCTTTAAAAAAATCGTGGTCCACATTCCCGGGTGTGAGAGTCTCAGTATTGAGTGAGCAACCAAGGCTGGCGCTCGCAGTATGAGCGCACAGCACTGCTGTTCAGCGTGTGACCACAGCATCGCCTAATAATGTCATAATATATATATAACTTGTATTATTTAGCCATGATAATATTATAGAAGAGCCTGAGTGTGATAATGACTGGGTACAATGTTCAAATATCAGTGATTCAATGCTGTTCACAATGTTCACAGCGCTTCACAGCACCACAGCATTATTTTGTCCATTTAGGAATCTTCAAACTACTTTTTATGTTCCTTTTCAAAATAAACGTGTGGTCAATTATTCATTTACAGGAATTAGTGACTAGGATTGTGGTTATAATTAGCGTTAAGCGTAGTATTGTGGAAGGAGGAATTTTGGTGAGGGAGGGAGGAAGGGAGAGAATTGAGGAAGCCTCACTGTGTGGCAGCCACTCTTGTTTTGCTCACTACACTAGCTTCGTGGTTCGCTATGGGGAACACACATGTACATGGGTTTATACAGTGTGTGTGTATAGTGTAATAACAGCATCAGGAGTTGGAGTGAGGGAGGGCTGGCTGGGTGTGGCTGCTCACACTCGTGGTGTTCTGAGTGTGATGATAGTGATTGTATATAGTGTGTGACAGTGTATAGTGTGTACATATGTTGTAAATATACATAAATGAACATGAAACATTGGTGTGAATAACTGTATGATGGGAGGAGCAATGTTGGCGAATACAATGTTGGAGGAGTGAGGGAGGGCTGGCTGGGTGTGACAGCTCACACTCGCGGTGATCTGAATGTGTTGATGGTGAATGTATATAGTGTGTGACAGTGTATAGTCTGTAAATAGATTGTATATATACATAAATTAGCATGATACATGGTAAATATGTGCAACATATGTGTACACAAGTGTCATGCACGTAACAGTGTCCTCGGACAGTACGGATGTTTTACTGCCATAATATAGTGTACGTGTTCATTATACATAGGATTAGCACGAAAAAACATATTAAATGTATTTGGAACTGTGTGCAAAAAATGAACAAAAATATATTCGCTGCAACTGGGGCGCCCCGGGAGCGTATGTCACGAGCGAATGGGGAATGATGACGTCACGCGCCAACTTACGGACCCCATAGCAGCCAAAGTACGTACAAGTTCAAATTTTTTTTTTGACATACCCATACTGAGGGAAGGGTTTTTGACACTTTAAAAAACAAAAGAATTTTTAAAGATAATTTATTTCCTGCGCACTGGGGGGGGTGTCATATTTATAGGCCGCGCAGTTAAAGGGTTAAACAGTATCATGAAGAACCAGTTCCATCACACTGCAGTAAATTTTCCACAGCAGTATTCAACCACTTCATAAGACTAGGTGTTAGAGTGCTTCTCCTGAGTTGCATGTGCAAGCATATCAAACATTGCTATCCTCTTCAAAAATGTAACCATCCTAGCCTTGTTACTTACCACTTCTTGTCCTCTGTTTACAATTCCTAATGCCTTGCTCACTCGCCATGTCTGTCTATCATCATCATCATCATCATCATGGCTTTCTTCTCTCCTATTGTCAAATTCACTTGAATTCATACACTTCACATTTCCTCATCATCCGTTAATTTATCATGACAAAACCATCTTTAATACACAGTCCTAAATATAATGATATACTGATTAGCACTTCACGTCCTTCCAGGTCATCTTAATACACAGTCATAAATATTATGATATACTATGAATATTATGATATACATAAATATTATGATATACTGGATGCCTGACAGCTGGGTGAACAGCACTTCGATTTGTAGTCCTGAGGTTCCGGGTTCAATCCCCGGTGGAGGCGGAGGCCAATAGGCAAAATGTTTCTTTCACCCTGATGCCCCTGTTACACCTAGCAGTAAATAGGTTCCTGGAAGTTAGACAGCTGCTACGGGCTGCTTCCTGGGGATGTGTAACAAAAAGGAGGCCTGGTCGAGGACCGGGCCACGGGGACGCTAAGCTTCGAAATCGTCTCAAGATAACCTTACTGATTAGCACTCCCATCCTTCCATGACATTTTAACACTTTGGCTTCATGATGACGTTCTGAGTCATTAAAACTCACGTAGTGTGGGACATGACGTTCGTGCGTCAACAATTAAAATATTTGTAAAAATTTCATTTATTGTCTGATTATTATGGGCTTTTAAAATGCGCACCAATGTCTTCCCATTCTCTGTACTCCACGTGGCATCATGACAAATCTGCGTGAGTGGCCACCCACGTGAGACTCATAGTTTTGTGACCACGCTTGTGACTGCACGGCCTATCCTCAATTGAAATGTGTGCTCGTTCCGATTGTTTTACTTCAGGTATTTTTTGTTACAGCCTTTATAAACACGAAGCAACACAAAACGAATGATATAGTTTAACAAATAATATAGGGAATGAATAACGACTTTAAACAATGATGAAAAGCAGTTTTCTGGGAGGAGGCCCATTGGCTCCCCGGAGCTTACTAAGCTGATGTGCTAATGTCAGACTTTTGCATCAAGTCATGTGTATGGAGTTCTGTGGGCCTATCTACCAGGGACCATGAGCCAGAACCTGGCCCCCTCAGAGAGGCAAGGGGAGCAATGGCCTATAGAAACCTCCGTGTTGTTGGAAGCATTCTATGTTGACCAGACCACACACTAGAAGTTGAAGGGACGACGACGTTTCGGTCCGTCCTGGACCATTCTCAAGTCGCTTGAGAATGGTCCAGGACGGACCGAAACGTCGTCGTCCCTTCAACTTCTAGTGTGTGGTCTGGTCAACATACTTCAGCCACGTTATTGTGACTCATCGCCTGCAGAAGCATTCTATGTCTGCCATCGACTGGGTCTGGCACCCAGAAAGGTAAGCATCCTAAAACAAACCCCTATTCTGGTGAAAATATTGCTACCAAAAGCCTAACAAGTGGATAGAACTCCCCTAAAAGAAACGAGCAAATGAGCATGACGTCGCACGTTGCCACTCCGCTGTCTGCGCAGCTCCCTCCCTCCCCGGGAGAGGGGATGGGGGAGCCCCAGACCCCCCACGCCGGCTATCCACCCGTCAGATCTAAGGCTGATGCTAGAGGCACCGGTTGTGTGCTCCGGCTTCAGTGGTTGTTTCAGCACTGTACCTAGTGTGTGGTGCCTGTCTGCTAGGCGGTGTGTGAGCCGAGAGTGATTCTCCAGTACTCGGGCTGCATGCACCCAGGGTTTCCTTCCCTAGGTGCCATGTAAGTACTGCCTTGGGGTTACCTTCCCTATGTAAGTACTTTCCTTGGGGTTACCTTCCCTATGTAAGTACTTTCCTTGGGGTTACCTTACGAACCCAAGGAACCCAAGTTCCTTGGGTTCTGCCTCGGCTAGGCCGTTTACTGCTTGGTTTTTGGCTGCCCTTTGTGTGCTAGGGTGTTCTGTCTCCCTTGTTCAGCTTAGGGTAAGGGGCAGTTTTGCGCTGGTAGGGGCGCAGGGTACTGTGCAGCTTGTTTTCACCAATCTATTTTGCCTAGGTATGTTGTCCTCTTGTGGGGTTTTCTTTTTCTTTTTGTTTGTCTGCCTGTTAGGGGGGTCTGCCTTGGTTCTTGCCCCGTGTACTGAGTACTCTTCCTTCTTCCAGTGGATTCCCCTGCTAGGTCCCCGTGAGTGTACACGTCCCGGGATTCAGTTCTTAGAAGGTTGTTTGGTAGACTTGGGCGCCGGTTAGCAATACCCTGCCTGTGATTACCTGAGCGCGAGTCCAATTATAGTAAACGCTCAGGACCCTGGGAAACTCCTAGGGGGCGGGCGGGTCCGATGGTTGTGGCCCCTGAGTCCCCCCCCTCGCTTCGAGCGAGTTTGAGGGCTGCTCTGTCCCCTTGTCTCGGGGTAGCTCTCACTGTCTTTGTCTCCGTCTGCTGCCTGTAGGGTCGGTTGCACCTTCGACCCAGAGTCCTACGAGTTTTGTTGCTTGTTTGTGACTCTGTTACCCAGTCTTATGCTGACTATGCAGGTACAGGCAGCATGGGCGTTGCAAGTTGAGTTTTAGTGGTGGCAATGCTCTGGGTTGTTTTGCTCCCCGGAAGCCCCGAGGCTGCCCTTTTGGAACGTGTGATGGGGCTTAGGNCTTCCATCCATCCATCCATATCTCTATCCTCTCCCTCCCTGCCTGACTACATTTCAGCCTCTCCCTCCCTCCCTCCCTGCCTGCATACATTTCAGCCTCTGCCATCCTTCCTCCCTCTCTCCCTCCCTGCCTACCTCCCAGCCTCTCCCTCCCTTCCTGCCTACATTTCAGCCTCTCCCTCCCTCTCTCCCTCCCTCCCTGCCTGCCTACATTTCAGCCTCTCCCTCCCTGCCCACCTGCTCACTCTACCTGCCCATCCACCTTACCAGTCAACCATCACTGGTACAATGAGTGCATTTGGAGCCAACATGGTGCACGGATGCTCCTTGATTGTGCAGATATGCCCCACAAAGTCACGGAATGAACACTCCAGTCTCATGACAAATCAAAACAATGTGCTGTGAATCTGTGATGTCACAGAGTAGAAGGCACTAGTGTGGTGGACCAAGTGGCTGTCTCTACAAAGTATATCTTGCCTGAATGTTACTTAAAATATTACCGACACTTACCAACTTTGGAAATACCGGAGCCCGGTATTTAACAACCTGGGTACAGCCCCATATAGGCCGTTAAATCGAGTGGATACTGTACTAAAAGTCAAACGAATGGACAGAACTCCCCAAAGAAAAACAAGCAAACAAGCATGACGTCACCATGCTGCCGTGCCACCGTCTGCGCAGCTCCCCCCTCCCCGGGAGGGGGAGGGGGAGCTGCGTCGGCAATCTTGGCTGATGTGATTGAGGCTGGGTTGTGTGACTCCAGCTCCTGTTTGTTATCTCAGTGCTGGGCCTTGTGTTTAGTGCTGTCTTCAGGGTGGTGCTTGAGCTGGGAGTAATCTTCACTGGTACTCGGGCTGCATGCGCTTAGGGTTCCCTTCCCTAAGTAAGTACTGCCCTTGAGGCTTGGGGTTATCTTCCACAAGTCACCTTGAGGTCTACCTCTGTGTGTCTTTTGCTGCTCAGTAATTACTGCCCTGAGTGTCCTCGGCCCCGGGTCCTAGTATGGAGGTTCCTTGGGTTGGGGAGGGGGCTGACTTGGGGGCAAAGCTAACGGCACTGGGTGCCTACTGTACGAATGTAGACTAGGTCTATACACCCTACAGTAGGCTGGTGTTTAAGCCAGATCCAGTAACATAAATATCTCTCAAATATTGGATTTACATCAAATTATATATTTTTGGGTTATATATTTAGTTTTGTAACAGTGTTAGGATAATAAGAAATATAATAAACCTATTTTAGAACTGATTTATTAATTTTATTATGTCAAGGCCGTAGGTCACTGAACTGTGGAGACGAAATCGAAAGAAACACGCATGGTAATTACCTAAGTGTAGTTACAGGATGAGAGCTACGCTCGTGGTGTCCCGTCTTCCCAGCACTCTTTGTCATATAACGCTTTGAAACTACTGACGGTCTTGGCCTCCACCACCTTCTCACTTAACTTGTTCCAACCGTCTACCACTCTGTTTACAAAAGTGAATTTTCGTATATTTCTCCGGCAGCTTTGTTTCGTTAGTTTAAATCTGTGACCTCTTGTTCTTGAAGTTCCGGGTCTCAGGAATTTTTCCTTATCAATTTTATCGATTCCTGTTACTATTTTGAACGTAGTGATCATATCGCCTCTTTTTCTTCTATCTTCTAGTTTTTGCATATTTAATGCCTCTAACCTCTCCTCGTAGCTCTTGTCCTTCAGTTCTGGGAGCCACTTAGTGGCATGTCATTGCACCTTTTCCAGTTTGTTGATGTGCTTCTTAAGCACCATACAACCGCTGCATATTCCAGTTTTGGTCTAATAAAAGTCGTGAACAATTTCTTTAGTATTTCTCCATCCATGTATTTAAAAGCAATTCTGAGGTTAGAAAGTGTAGCATAGGCTCCTCGCACAATGTTCTTAATGTGGTCCTCAGGTGACAGTTTTCTGTCTAGAACCACCCCTAGATCCCTTTCTTTGTCAGAATTCTTTAAAGATTTCTCATATAATTTATAGGTTGTGTGGGGTCTATGTTCTCCAATTCCACATTCCATAACATGGCATTTATTCACATTAAATTCCATTTGCCAAGTGTTGCTCCATATACTTACTTCATCCAGGTCTTCTTGAAGAGCATGACAATCATCTAGGTTTCTTATCTTCCCTATTATCTTAGCATCATCAGCAAACATGTTCATGTAATTCTGTATTCCCACTGGTAGATCATTTATGTAGACAATGAACATTACCGGTGCAAGAACTGAACCCTGTGGTACTCCACTTGTGACATTCCTCCAATCCGATACCTTGCTTCTGATTACGGCCCTCATTTTTCTGTCAGGAAATTTTTCATCCATGTTAGAAGCTTACCTGTTACTCCTCCAATATGTTCCAGTTTCCAGAACAACCTCTTATGGGAACTCTGTCAAAAGCCTTTTTTAGGTTTAGATAGATGCAGGCAACCCAACCATCTCTTTCCTGTAAAATCTCTGTGGCTCGATCATAAAAACTGAGCAAGTTCATTACACAGGATCTTCCAGATCGAAAACCATACTGTCTGTCTGATATTATATCTTTTTCCTCCAGGTGTTCTACCCATTTAGTTTTAATTATTTTTTCCAATATTTGACTATTAGTATTATGACTATTTGACTATTATGAGTGTG
>WNGS01021324.1:11413286-11434833 GCA_020271785.1 Procambarus virginalis
TTAATCTCCGGTGATTGAAACTTTTATCTGTGTAAAATAATAGTGTCTACTTTCCATGTAACTTGTGTAACAGAACCCCTTATATTTGGCATTGAAAGATACAATGACCCCCACCACCCAACTTTCTGCTGCAGTTAATCAAATCAGAACATTTTCATTTCTGTTGGGAGCCCCGTCGGCTCCCTGAAGCTATCCACTCTGATATGTGCTATATTAGTTTGGGGTCATCAGTCACATGAGTTCTTATGCCTACCGGGAACCACGAGGCAGAATCTGGCCCCCACAAAGTGGCGCAGGGAGCAATGGCCTATGAGCACTTTACATTTAAATTATGTCATAATTGTCATTGACTGGGGAAGGACCCAGAAAGGTAGGTGAATCAAAACAGATCACTGTGTTGTTAACCTGTGCAATCTACATCCCAAAAAATCAAATTAACTTTACTAGAAAGAAACCAAATAAGCAATCCTTCATGCGACCAGCTCTTCCGCCCCTCCCCACCCCCAGTTTGGTCACCTCTAGTTTCAAGTTCCTCTTCTGGATTTTGCCCTGTGTGGCTGTGTCAGCAGTGTGTGTGGATGTTGGCCAGGTGTCTTTTCTGTGGGGATCCCTTACAGCTCCCTGGAGCTATTGGGCTAATATGTAATATATTAGACTAGGGCAATAGTTAATGGAGCTCAGCCTTCCAGGGACCACGAGCCAGAACTTGGCCCCTCCTCAGAGAGGCACAGGGATCAATGGCCCCCTCTCAGAGAGGCACAGGGATCAATGGCCCCCTCAGAGGCACAGGGAGCAATGGCCCTGGAAAACCCCCTGTGGTTGGGGGTTTTCCTTATGAGCCATCAACTATGGTTAGGTACCCAGAAAGGTAGGCATAACAAAACAGACCCCACATGGTTAGAAAATTACAACTGAAAACCGAACAGAGGCAAAACTCCCCCAAATTCCAAGGAAACGCTTAAACAAGCAAGCATCACACACCGCCGTCGCGACACTCATCCTGGGGTATGCAGCATGGAGTCCGTACCTAGTCAAACACAAGACGAAGCTGGAAAAAGTTCAGAGGTATGCCACTAGGTTAGTCCCAGAACTAAGAGGCATAAGTTATGAGGACAGACTATGTGAACTGCACCTCACGTCGCTGGAAGACAGAAGAGCTAGGGGAGACATGATCACCACATACAAAATTCTCAGGGAATTGACAGGGTGGACAAGGATGGATTATTTAACACGGGTGGCACACGTACAAGGGGACACAGGTGGAAGCTGAGTACCCAAATGAGCCACAGAGACATTAGAAAGAACTTTTTCAGTGTCAGAGTAGTTAGTAAATGGAATGCACTAGGAAGTGATGTGGTGGAGGCTGACTCCATACACAGTTTCAAATGTAGATATGACAGAGCCCAGTAGGCTCAGGAATCTGTACATCAGTTGATTGACAGTTGAGAGGCGGGATCAAAGAGCCAGAGCTCAACCCCGCAAACACAACTAGGTGAGTACAACTAGGTGAGTACTCATCCGCTCACCCACCCCCGGTGGGAGAAGGGGGAACCACTGGACTCTCCGCACTAGCTACCAAGCAACCCCAGTTCGTTGGTTATTTCGATGTAGGGTGGTCATCGACTCGTTATTTTGTCTTAGTTGGGGTCCCTGCAGGTCGCAGGTTTTAGCCAGTTGTTTCGCCTTTGAGTTGAGTGGCAAGTGGCAGCTGCCCCGGGTAAGTCCCTCTTTTCCTTATCTCTTGTTAGGTAGCTCCAGGGAGGCGAAGGGGCTCCCCCAAAGAAAACAAGCGTTGAATGTAATGAAAAGACATTTTCTGAGTGAGCCCCGGAGACTCCCTGGCACTCTCCCCCTTCCTCCGGTTAGCGGTTTTCGTGTTGTTTTGATGCCTAGCCTCCGAACTGGGTTGCTGGGTAGCCGGTGCGGAGGGTCCGGGGCTTACCATTTTCTGTGTGGGGTCTGTATTGCAGCCCGTCCTCCAAAAATGGGGAGGTAAATGTAACAGCCCCATAAGTACAGTTATGTACTATGTATGACAGTCAGAAATTGTACTTATTTTCTCTTAGTATTAAACCATACTGTCAAATATGTTGTGAAGATTTGAGTTTACCTGAAAAGCTGAATAGAAAACCATGACCTAACCTAACCATCTTAGTTTTTGAAGATAAGCATTTTATTGCTTCTTAATTACAATTACTACTTAACCTATAGCTATATTGATATTACAGTTTTATAAAACAAATAAAACGAAACTTAAATATTTCAATAAATTTTAAAGTAACTCAGGATATTTTCAAATTTTGTATAAAATCTCTATTGTGTTAAAAAACTTAAAATGAAATTCCTGATATTTAAAACTTGTGTATAGCGAACGAACTTTAAAATTTCATCCTAAAATTCTGAGTGTCTTAACAGAAAATGAAGAGAATAAATGGAGAGGTAAATGTATCAGCCCCATTAGTGCAATTATGTACTATGTATGGCAGTCAGGAAATGCACTTATTACACTAGTATTAAAACGTACTGTCAATTTGGAGGATGGGTTACTGTATTGTTATGCCTACCTTTCTGGGTGCCTAACCCCAGTCGATGTCAGATTAGGAAAGTCCCCACCCATGGAGGGGTTTTCCAGGGCCATTGCTCCCTGTGCCTCTCAGAGGGGGCCAGGTTCTGGCTCGTGGTCCCCAGTAGGCTGAACTCCATTGACTGTTACCCTAGTCTAATGTATCACATATTAGTCTGATAGCTCCAGGGAGCCTCCGGGCTCCGAGCCTCACCCAGAACTCCGAGCCTCACATTGTCTGCTAGCCAGGGGTCTGCTCCAGGTGCTAGCTCGCTTGGAATCCTATCAGGGGAGGGTGCTTCTCATGGCTCCATGGTGGCTGGCCCACCCTTGGTTTCAGGTACTGCTTGCTCGGTGTCCAAACCTGGGCAATTTTCCACGACTCTGCCTCTTGCAGTAGGTTTTTCAGGGAGCCTCAGGTGCTCACCCAGAAAATTATATTTCACTAAATTCAACGCTAGTTTTTTGGAGGGGGGAAGGGGGGTACTGGGAACATGACAATTTTGAAGATAGCCATATCTTGAGGGTTAATGTGACATACAATATTATGGGACATTAAAAGCCTGTGTCATTTTAAGATAGTTTGTGTTAGGTGCTTTCATCTGCCAGTGGAGTAGGGATTACATATCTTATTCACTTTACACTGTGATATGGTTATTGCTTTAGTGTAAGAAAATATTGAAAATTAAGCTACATTGTATACACAAGATGCTTCCTTAATGACTTCAGCCCATATTTACATGATTCCAGGTCCCATGATGATCATTGTGCAGAAGGTGACAGCTTTGGCCTACAGCCTACATGATGGAATGTCTGGGCTGAAAGATGAGGAGCTAACACCATTTCAGCGTCAGCTCGTCCTAAGGTTGGAATTGTCATTAGAACTTAGAACCAACAATTTCGTGAAGATTTTTGTATTCTGCAGATTTGGAAAACTACATAACCTTTTTTTTAGGACTGGTCATTTGTGCAGAAGTGGTCATACAACTGTCCAGTACAGTACTTCCTATGTGTTTACCATTTGAATTCGGGAAATAATCTTACTGTAAAAACTGTACATACAAAAAATACAGAATATGTTGTTGAAATTTTAATCTTGTTTTCTGGAGGAAGCCCTTTCGGCTCCCTAGAGCTTATCCAGGCTGATATGAAACTACAGTATTAGACTTTGGCATCAGTCAGTATGAATGGAGTTCTTAGACCTACTGAGGACCATGAGCCAGAACCTGGCCCTCTCAGAGAGGCACGAGTAGCAATGGCCTATAGCAATGCACATGTGAATTGGAGCATTCTATGTCTGCCATCGACCGGGTCAGGCATCCAGAAAGGTAAGCATCTCAAAACAAACCTCTATTCTGGTTGAAACAGAATAGAAATCAGAACAGAAAAGAAACATCTGTATCCACTCGATTTAACTGCCTCTTATTTACCGATCTGCCGGGTCTAAAGACTGGTTTGGGAGATCGGTATCTGGAGCCTCATATACCAATCTGGCGGTCGATAGAACCGTAGGTCAGTATTGGGTTTGTTTTGGCATCGGGGGTCCTCACATGGCAAGCAGGCTGCTGACCTCTTATCGTCCCCTCCCTCACCCTCATTGCAGCTCTCCCCCAACACCCTCACTTCCTGCCTCCTCCCCTCTGCCTCCCCCCAAGAGACCCTTCTTGGAGGTGGCTCAGTAGATTGCCAGCCAGACAGTCTGGAGAATCTCCATCTAATACAATGAAGCATTAATGAAACAAGTATTTTTATAACTTTTTATTATCCTAATAATATTACTAAACAAAATCTGTAACTAAAAATATATATGATGATGTACATCCAGAATTTAAGAAATAAATTTGGCTAACGGGGTCGAGTGTGATAGAGTTATGAGAGTGAGCCCGTCTCCCCCCCCCCTCCCACCACCACCGACACTCCCCCCCCCCACCACCACCACCGACATCCCTCCCCCCCCCCTACATCCTATACACACACTCTCTGAACAAATCCACAAGGGCCGTGACAAGGGTCACGGCCCTTGTCACAACCTATAAGGTCAGTAGAACTTCTGGTTGCAATTCTTTTACCATGTCGTATCTCAGTGGAATAAGGCAGCATTTGGGATGCTCTCGGACGTAGGTTCGTACCCTCATCACGGCCCTTGTGGATTTGTTCATTTGATGCATCACGCTATTGTGATTTGTGTGCACACTCTCTGCTTCACTGGTCACATAGTTCAACTTGACACCCATCCATCCCCCCCGTCCATCCATCCCCCCTTCCATCCCTCCCCCATCCCCCTATCCATCCTTCCCCCCATCCATCCCCCCATCCAACCATCCCCCTATCCATCCATCCCCTTATCCATCCATCCCATCCATCCCATCCATCTCATCCATCCATCCCCCCGTCCATCCTCCCCCCCTGTCCATCCTTCCCCCCCCCGTCCATCCATCCCCCCGTCCATCCATCCATCCCACCCATCCATCCATCCCACCCATCCATCCATCCCCCCATCCATCCATCCCTCCTTCCATCCATCCATCCATATCTCTATCCTCTCCCTCCCTGCCTGACTACATTTCAGCCTCTCCCTCCCTCCCTCCCTCCCTCCCTGCCTGCATACATTTCAGCCTCTGCCATCCTTCCTCCCTCTCTCCCTCCCTGCCTACCTCCCAGCCTCTCCCTCCCTTCCTGCCTACATTTCAGCCTCTCCCTCTCTCCCTCCCTCCCTGCCTGCCTACATTTCAGCCTCTCCCTCCCTGCCCACCTGCTCACTCTACCTGCCCATCCACCTTACCAGTCAACCATCACTGGTACAATGAGTGCATTTGGAGCCAACATGGTGCACGGATGCTCCTTGATTGTGCAGATATGCCCCACAAAGTCACGGAATGAACACTCCAGTCTCATGACAAATCAAAACAATGTGCTGTGAATCTGTGATTGTCACAGGGTAGAAGGCACTAGTGTGGTGGACCAAGTGGCTGTCTCTACAAAGTATATCTTGCCTGAATGTTACTTAAAATATTACCGACACTTACCAACTTTGGAAATACCGGAGCCCGGCATTTAACAACCTGGGTACAGCCCCATATAGGCCGTTAAATCGAGTGGATACTGTACTAAAAGTCAAACGAATGGACAGAACTCCCCAAAGAAAAACAAGCAAACAAGCATGACGTCACCATGCTGCCGTGCCACCGTCTGCGCAGCTCCCCCCTCCCCGGGAGGGGGAGGGGGAGCTGCGTCGGCAATCTTGGCTGATGTGATTGAGGCTGGGTTGTGTGACTCCAGCTCCTGTTTGTTATCTCAGTGCTGGGCCTTGTGTTTAGTGCTGTCTTCAGGGTGGTGCTTGAGCTGGGAGTAATCTTCACTGGTACTCGGGCTGCATGCGCTTAGGGTTCCCTTCCCTAAGTAAGTACTGCCCTTGAGGCTTGGGGTTATCTTCCACAAGTCACCTTGAGGTCTACCTCTGTGTGTCTTTTGCTGCTCAGTAATTACTGCCCTGAGTGTCCTCGGCCCCGGGTCCTAGTATGGAGGTTCCTTGGGTTGGGGAGGGGGCTGACTTGGGGGCCTTGGGCACCATTGGACCCCCGCCTGGGTTTTCCTACCCTCCGAGCAGGGCTTACTTTTACAAGAAATGGGTTTTCTTTCCTCCCTCTGTTTATGAGTTGGATTTGGCGTCTGCTCCTTCCCGAGTTCATTTACGTGTCCCTTCGGGTCTGTCGGTTCCGTCCTTCCAGAGGTTTTCGGCTTCGCGCGTCTCGTTGACAGAGATGCCAGTGTCCATTGCGTTTTACCTCATGTGTGACCCGGATTATGCCTCTATAACAGACCCGTCTTCAATCGAGTTTGGGTCTTCGTCTCCACACTGGGTTCGTTATGAGGTTCCGGAGTCGTCCTGGCTAGAAGACTGCCCTGTGTTGTCATTGGATGTTTGGAGTACTTTTTGTTGCACGCTTGAGTGATGCGAGGTGTTGACGGTGGTTCAGGTTTACCTGGGGGGCGAGTTCAAGCACCTCAGTGCGTGCTTGATCACCCCTGCCCTTCAGCAGAATGTTGATGTGGTTTAGCTTCATGTGCAGGTTCCCTCCCTTTTGGCTGCACTGGTAATTACCTAAGTGTAGTTACAGGATGAGAGCTACGCTCGTGGTGTCCCGTCTTCCCAGCACTCTTTGTCATATAACGCTTTGAAACTACTGACGGTCTTGGCCTCCACCACTTTCTCACCTAACTTGTTCCAACCGTCTGCCACTCTGTTTGTGAAAGTGAATTTTCTTATATTTCTTCAACATCTTTGTTTAGCTAGTTTAAATCTATGACCTCTTGTTCTTGAAGTTCCAGGTCTCGGGAAATCTTCCCAATCGATTTTATCAATTCCTGTTACTATTTTGTACGTAGTGATCATATCACCTCTTTTTCTTCTGTCTTCCAGTTTTGGCATATTTAAAGCCTCTAACCTCTCCTCGTAGCTCTTGCCCTTCAGTTCTGGGAGCCACTTGGTAGCATGTCTTTGCACCTTTTCCAGTTTGTTGATGTGCTTCTTAAGATTATACTGGTGCTGAGTACGGCTGTGTTGGTGCTGGGTACGGCTGTGTTGGTGCTGGGTACGGCTGTGCTGGTGCTGGGTACGGCTGTGCTGGTGCTGGGTACGGCTGTGCTGGTGCTGGGTACGGCTGTGCTGGTGCTGGGTGCGGCTGTGCTGGTGCTGGGTACGGCTGTGCTGGTGCTGGGTACAGCTGTGCTGGTGCTGGGTACGGCTGTGCTGGTGCTGGGTACGGCTGTGCTGGTGCTGGGTACGACTGTGCTGGTGCTGGGTACGACTGTGCTGGTGCTGGGTACGGCTGTGCTGGTGCTGGGTACGGCTGTGCTGGTGCTGGGTACGGCTGTGCTGGTGCTGGGTACGGCTGTGCTGGTGCTGGGTGCGGCTGTGCTGGTGCTGCGTACGGCTGTGCTGGTGCTGGGTACGGCTGTGCTGGTTGATTTTCTGCTACTAGTTCGTGAAAAATATTGACTCGTTTTCATTTTTTTCCTTCCTTTTGTCATGTCCTTGAGACAAATATATTTCATCATCCTTAGGTGTTGATAAAAGCTGGTGGGTTATTACGATTATTCTTCCACCGGCGGACAAACACGTCACTTGCAGACAAAGCTAACGGCACTGGGTGCCTACTGTATGAATGTAGACTAGGTCTATACACCCTACAGTAGGCTGGTGTTTAAGCCAGATCCAGTAACATAAATATCTCTCAAATATTGGATTTACATCAAATTATATATTTTTGGGTTATATATTTAGGTTTGTAACAGTGTTAGGATAATAAGAAATATAATAAACCTATTTTAGAACTGATTTATTAATTTTATTATGTCAAGGCCGTAGGTCACTGAACTGTGGAGACGAAATCGAAAGAAACACGCATGGTAATTACCTAAGTGTAGTTACAGGATGAGAGCTACGCTCGTGGTGTCCCGTCTTCCCAGCACTCTATCATATAACGCTTTGAAACTACTGACGGTCTTGGCCTCCACCACCTTCTCACTTAACTTGTTCCAACCGTCTACCACTCTGTTTACAAAAGTGAATTTTCGTATATTTCTCCGGCAGCTTTGTTTCGTTAGTTTAAATCTGTGACCTCTTGTTCTTGAAGTTCCGGGTCTCAGGAATTTTTCCTTATCAATTTTATCGATTCCTATTACTATTTTGAACGTAGTGATCATATCGCCTCTTTTTCTTCTATCTTCTAGTTTTTGCATATTTAATGCCTCTAACCTCTCCTCGTAGCTCTTGTCCTTCAGTTCTGGGAGCCACTTAGTGGCATGTCATTGCACCTTTTCCAGTTTGTTGATGTGCTTCTTAAGCACCATACAACCGCTGCATATTCCAGTTTTGGTCTAATAAAAGTCGTGAACAATTTCTTTAGTATTTCTCCATCCATGTATTTAAAAGCAATTCTGAGGTTAGAAAGTGTAGCATAGGCTCCTCGCACAATGTTCTTAATGTGGTCCTCAGGTGACAGTTTTCTGTCTAGAACCACCCGTAGATCCCTTTCTTTGTCAGAATTCTTTAAAGATTTCTCATATAATTTATAGGTTGTGTGGGGTCTATGTTCTCCAATTCCACATTCCATAACATGGCATTTATTCACATTAAATTCCATTTGCCAAGTGTTGCTCCATATACTTATTTTATCCAGGTCTTCTTGAAGAGCATGACAATCATCTAGGTTTCTTATCTTCCCTATTATCTTAGCATCATCAGCAAACATGTTCATGTAATTCTGTATTCCCACTGGTAGATCATTTATGTAGACAATGAACATTACCGGTGCTAGAACTGAACCCTGTGGTACTCCACTTGTGACATTCCTCCAATCCGATACCTTGCTTCTGATTACGGCCCTCATTTTTCTGTCAGTTAGGAAATTTTTCATCCATGTTAGTAGCATACCTGTCACTCCTCCAATATGTTCCAGTTTCCAGAACAACCTCTTATGGGGAACTCTGTCAAAAGCCTTTTTTAGGTTTAGATAGATGCAGGCAACCCAACCATCTCTTTCCTGTAAAATCTCTGTGGCTCGATCATAAAAACTGAGCAAGTTCATTACACAGGATCTTCCAGATCGAAAACCATACTCTCTGTCTGATATTATATCTTTTTCCTCCAGGTGTTCTACCCATTTAGTTTTAATTATTTTTTCCAATATTTTGACTATTAGTATTATGACTATTTGACTATTATGAGTGTGTGTGTGTGCACACGTGCGTGCTCATATGTGCGCGTCTATATAAATTAAAACTATAGCATTTTGCATTAAGGGTAATAAGCAGCAAAACTAGATAGCATAGTCTTGACTTGTCTCTGAATGTAACAGAAAGAAGCCCTCTGCAGTAGAGTACTTCGGCTATGCTCTCAACTTCCATTCTGTCCTTGCTGGACCATTCTTCATGTTTGCTGACTATCAGGACTTCATCGATGGGACTAATTACAGGAAGCGAGCTATCAACACCTCTGCAGCAATGGTAAGCCTCTTCATGCCT
This sequence comes from Procambarus virginalis, assembly GCA_020271785.1. Lineage (NCBI taxonomy): Eukaryota > Metazoa > Arthropoda > Malacostraca > Decapoda > Cambaridae > Procambarus > Procambarus virginalis. Next base: position 11,422,876 of record WNGS01021324.1, read on the forward strand.
ATTTGGCTGACAGAGTTGGCCATGGTTAATAGTCAAGTTGACTCCGGTGACTCAGTCATGTGTGCTCACTGAGGTGCCTCAGCCATGTGTGCTCACTGAGGTGACTCAACCATGTGTGCTCACAGAGGTGACTCAACCATGTGTGCTCACTGAGGTGACTCAGCCATGTGTGCTCACAGAGGTGACTCAGTCATGTGTGCTCACAGAGGTGACTCAGTCATGTGTGCTCACAGAGGTGACTCAGCCATGTGTGCTCACAGAGGTGACTCAACCATGTGTGCTCACAGAGGTGACTCAACCATGTGTGCTCACTGAGGTGCCTCAGCCATGTGTGCTCACTGAGGTGACTCAGCCATGTGTGCTCACTGAGGTGACTCAGCCATGTGTGCTCACAGAGGTGACTCAGTCATGTGTGCTCACAGAGGTGACTCAGTCATGTGTGCTCACTGAGGTGACTCGGTCATGTGTGCTCACTGAGGTGACTCAGCCATGTGTGCTCACTGAGGTGACTCAGCCATGTGTGCTCACTGAGGTGACTCAGCCATGTGTGCTCACAGAGGTGACTCAGCCATGTGTGCTCACAGAGGTGACTCAGCCATGTGTGCTCACAGAGGTGACTCAGCCATGTGTGCTCACTGAGGTGCCTCAGCCATGTGTACTCACTGAGGTGACTCAGCCATGTGTGCTCACAGAGGTGACTTAGACTGTTGACTCTTCACAGTCATTTGACAGTCAGTCAAAGAAAAACTAGTAAGTTTTTAAAGTGTTCTTTTTAAAGTTTGACATTCTTTGTACCTGGTTTTAATGCTTAAAGAAAACTCTTCCTCACAAGGTTTGAGGAAGAGTTATACTTATGATTGATAATAATGATATTATTTATAATGTCTTGTTTGTGTAGTATTGACTTGTATAAAGATGTACAGTACTAGTAATATTACTGTTTGGTTATTATTTGTGATTTATTAAACTGGCACTTCAAAGGCTGAACCATACATTGCACTGTTTTCTGAAGGGAGCCCCTTTGGCTCCACGGAGCTATCTGGGCTGATATGAATGTATTAGACTGTGGCATCAGTCAAGCGAAGAGAGTTCTTTCCTACCGGGGACCACAAGCCAGAACCTGGCCCCTACAGAGAGGCGCGAGGAGCAATGTCCTATAGAAACCCTTGTGTGGTTACACACATTCTATGTTTGCCATCGACCAGGTGAAACACCCAGAAAGGTAGGCATTCCAAAACAAACCCTATCTAGTTAAAAATTGCTACTGGAAACCGAACTGTTGAATAGAACTGGCCAAACTAAAAACGAGCAAACTAGCATGACGTCACAACCGTCACCGCGCCCCTGTCTAGGCAGCTTCTCCCTCCCCAGGAGGGGGAAGGGGAAGCTCCAGACCCCCTGCACCGGCTATCCACCCCCAGTTCGGAGGCTGATGTGAGATTGAGTTGGTTCCGGGTTCCCTTGGGTTCTTCGGTCCCTTCCTTCTGGAGGTTTTCGGCCTCCCACATCCCGCCTCATGAGGTGCGAGAGGCCCTTGCAGCTTACCTCCTGCGTGACCCAGATTACATCTCGATAATTTATCCTGCCTCTTGAGTTCGGTTTTTCGTTAACTTATTTGGTGCGTTACGAGGTTCTAGAGTCATCCTGATTGGCAGACTGTCCTCTCTTTTCGTTGAGGGTGTGGCATACGTCTGTCAGTCCTGCACGTTTGAGAGGCGAGAGGCTCTTACGGTTGTTCAGATTACCTGGGGGCAAATTTGAATGCCTCAATGCGTCTTTGTTCGCCCCTGCTCTGCCTCGGGACGTCGGCCTGGTGCAGCTTCATGTGCAGGTTCCCTCTCTATCGGCGACTCTGGTAGCTGAGGACTTGCGCGCTCGTGGTCATTTAGCTTCAGTCCTACGTTTCTTTTCCCTTCTCATGCTGTCTTTGGACTGACTTAAGGAGGATGTGGAGGTGCTGGGTGCCGATCCTGGGTCTGGTGCTCTAGTCTTGGCGGTGCGGGCGTCGGCTGCCCTGTTGAAGCTATTTGTGTCGATCCTGCGGGAGGAGGTGTCTCTGTCCTTTCCTTCTCGTCTTGCGTACCATCAGGTGGGGCTCGCTCAATCCTTGGAATCTGCTTGGGACCCTGCCTCTTTGGTTTTCTATGCCTTTTTGTCCTTTGCTGTTTGCGGAGTCTGCGGTGGTGCAGTATCTGCAGGCAGCAGCTTCTAGCTGTCATCCCATGTTGGACTTGTTGGTTCTCCTGGATGGGGGGACTCTACCCCGAAGGATCATGCCAGGGATTGGGGGTTCCTCCTCGTCATGGTAGGCCAGTGGTGCCAGTTTCAGAGCCGATGACGTCTGGTTGGTGCAGTGATCCAACCCGTTCTCGCACTTTCTTACAGTCAATATTGACTTATTAAATACGTGCATATGTGACATACTAAACAAACTAGTTTACCTTGAAAAGCTTCATAGAAAACACCGACCTTACCTAACCTTCTTAGTATGTTAAGATAAGCATCTTATTGCTTCGTAATTACAATTATTACTTAACCTATACCTATAATGGGTTCATTTTTGAACCCATTATGTTCATTTGATTTGTTCATTTTTGACGCTCAGTCTTCGAATTGAAGAGTGGACAACCGGTGCGGGGGAGCTGTGTGGACAAGCGGCGTGGTGGCGGTGGATGACATTTACTTGTTTCCTTGTTTTCTTTTGTGGAAATTCTGTTTCTTTGGTCTTGGGTTGCAATTTCCTACCAAGTGGGGTTTGTATTGGAATGCCTACCTTTCTGGGTGCTTAACCCTGGTCGATGGCAGACATGGAATACTCCCAAATACAAGGGAGTTTCCTTATGCTATTGATCCCTGTGCCTCTCTGAGGGGGCCAGAGGTTGCTCGTGGTCCTCGGCAGGCAGAACGCCATTGACTGAAGCCCCAGATTAATATAGTGTATATCAGTCCGATAAGCTCCAGGGAGCCTCCAGGGCTCACCCAGAAAATGGCGTTTCATTACGTTTAATGCTTTTTTCAGAATTCATTGGATAGTAACAGGAACAAAAGTCCCAGAGGCTTAAAAGTGATGGAGAGAGAGAAGGATGTATGTAGGCCCGAGGATGAACCCAACCCCATGAGAGTGTCCCTCTACAAGGCAGGGTTGGCTGCCATCTCTGCAGTTATCACTGTTTGTGTTCTCCCCAAATTTCCCATGTCCTACCTCACAGGTAAACCTTTTACTCTTATATTTCTCTTGAAGACATTTTAGTGTACTTGTTAATTTTATCTTGCTCATATTGTTAAATTATACGTTTTGGGAGTTTGTGTGAAAACAGTTAGTGGGAAAATACAAATATATACTTGTAAATATACTTGTTTGTAGGATAGAATTTTTACAACAATTGTGTTGATACCAAATAAACCAGTGTGTTTGTATAAACAATACATTATGATACAAATGTGTAGGTATATGAAGTGTTAAAATAATATTGTATTACAAAATTTGCAGTCTTCCAAAATGCTATAGAAAATGAGTTGCACAGGTGTGCAATGGTGTCCTTATTTTGTGTGTGTTACTACATCAGCAATACTTTTTTTCTGTGGGGAGCCCCGGAGGCTCCCTGAAACTATCCGAACTGTTATGTGCTACATTAGTATGGGGTCATTAGTCACTGGAGTCCTTATGCTCCCACCTTCCCTCACTCACCCAAAGAGGGGAGGGGAAAACTGGCTCAGATGAGCCTGCACCCCGACACTCTAGTTCTTGAACTGATGTACTTGGGTTAACTCGGTCACCTCTGGCTTCAAGTTCCTGTCCTGGATTTTGCCCTGTGTGGTTATACCTCCTGTGTGTGTGTGTGTACCCACCTGGTTGTACTCACCTAGATGTGCTTGTGGTGGATGAGTTTTGACTCTTTGTTCCTGCCTCTCAACTGTCAATCTACTGGTGTACAGATTCCTGAGCTTCTCGAGCTCTATCATATCTACATTTGAAACTGTGTAGGGAGTCTACCTCCACCACATCACTTTCTAGTGCATTCCGTTTATTAACTATGACGCTGAAAAAGTTCTTTCTAATGTCTCTGTGACTCATTTGGGTACTCAGCTTCCACCTGTGTTAAATAATCTATCCTTGTCTACCCTTGTCAATTTCCCTGAGAATTTTGTATGTGTTGATCATGTCTCCCTGAGCTCTTCTCTTTTCCAGCAATGTGAGGTACATTTCTCGCAGCCATTCCTCATAAATCATGCCTCTTAACTCTGAGACTAGCCTAGTGACATATCTCTGTACTTTCTCCAGTTTCGTCTTGTGCTTGACAAAGTATGGGCTCCATGCTAGGGCCGCATACTCCATGATTGGCCTTACATACGTGATATACAAGGTTCTGAAAGATTCCTTACGCAGGTTTCTAATGGCAGTTCTGATGTTAGCCAGTCTCGCATATGTCACCGATGTTATTCTTTTGATGTGGGCTTCAGGAGACAGGTTTGGTGTGATATCAGTCTAGATACCTAGATCTTTTCCTCTGTCCATTTCATGAAGGACTTCATATCCCATTTGGTATCCCGTGTCTAGCCTTCTATTTCCTCCACCTAATTTCATTACTTTACGTTTTTGGGTTGAACTTTAATAGCCATTTGTTGGACCATTCCTTCAACTAGTCTAGGTCATCTTGTAGCCTCATACTATCTTCCTCTGTCTTAATCCTCCTCATAATTTTTGCATCATCGGCAAACATTGAGAGGAACGAGTCTATTCCCTCTGGGAGATCATTTACATATATCAGAAACAGTATAGGTTCAAGGGCTGATCCCTGTGGGACTCGACTGGTGACGCCTCGCCATTCCGAGACCTCACCCCTCACAGTGACTCACTGTCTTCTGTTGCTTAGGTACTCCCTTATCCAGTGAAGTACCTTCCCTTTCACTCCTGCCTGCATCTCCAGCTTGTGCACTAGTCTCTTATGTGGTACTGTGTCAAAGGCTTTCTTGCAATTCAAAAATATGCAGTCTTCCCAGCCCTCTCTCTCTTGCCTGATTTTTGTTGCCTGATCATAGAATTCAGTTAATCCAGTGAGACATGATTTGCCACTCTAACCTGACAGCTGGGTGGACAGTGCTTCGGATTCGTAGTCTTGAGGTTCCGGGTTCGATCGCCCATGGAGGCGGAGACAAATAGGCAAAATGTTTCTTTCACCCTGATGCCCCTGTTACCTAGCAGTAAATAGGCTCCTGGGAGTTAGACAGCTGCTAAGGGCTGCTTCCTGGGGGATGTGTAACAACAAGGAGGCCTGGTCGAGGACCGGGCTGCGGGAACGCTATGCCCCGAAATCATCTCAAGATAACCTCAAGATAACCCCATGATGATGATGTGTTACAAAAGTTCTTTTACTCCAGATGTTCCATTAGCTTTTTTCATACCACCTTCTCCATCATCATACATGATATGCAAGTTAGGAACACTGGCGTGTAGTTCAGCGCTTCCTGTCTATCACCTTTCTTGAATATTGGGACTACATTTGCTGACTTCCAAATTTTTGGCATTTCACCTGTTACTTGTGATTTGTTAACACCATGGAGAGTGGCAGGCAAGAAGCTTCTGCTCCTTCGTACACTATCCATGGTGAGATTCCATCCGGGCCTATAGCCTTTGTCAGGTCCAACTCTAGCAGATGCTTCCTCACCTCCCCACTGGTAATCACAAACTCATCTAGTGGTGTTTGGTTAGATATTCCCTCTCTTATTTCTGGCACTGTAGCCTTTGCTCTACTGTGAAGACCTCCTGGAATTTCTTATTGAGTTCCTCACAGACTTCCTTGTCATTTGTAGTGAATTTGTCTACCAGACAAATTTGGGCCCTAGAAAATCTGTGGGCTCAGAGGTACCACGGATGTTTCTTCAGAGTCCTCTCTTGCCTTGTGCGTACAGTAGTTGAAGGTTGTTTGTTGCCCCTGCCTCAGTGGGCAGGTGTCTTCTTGTATGTAGATCAGCATGCGCCTAAGGCAATCTTCTCTAGTTGTTCCGTAAGTACTGCCCTTACATTTCGGGTACCTCCCTGGGGCATTTGGGACTCGTTCCTATTTGAGGACTTCGTTGCTTGGCCTTGTCTTTGCCCTTGGGGCAAAGACAAGGGGGGTCTCGGGGGTCTTGTGCATTTTGTCTTGCCCCAGGTGGAGTGTGTTATTGGCTGTGTGGGGTTCACTGTAATTACCTAAGTGTAGTTACAGGATGAGAGCTACGCTCGTGGTGTCCCGTCTTCCCAGCACTCTTTGTCATATAACGCTTTGAAACTACTGACGGTCTTGGCCTCCACCATCTTCTCCCCTAACTTGTTCCAACCGTCTACCACTCTGTTTGCGAAAGTGAATTTTCTTATATTTCTTCGGCATCTGTGTTTAGCTAGTTTATATCTATGACCTCTTGTTCTTAAAGTTCCAGGTCTCAGGAAATCTTCCCTATCGATTTTTATCAATTCCTGTTACTATTTTGTATGTAGTGATCATATCACCTCTTTTTCTTCTGTCTTCTAGTTTTGGCATATTTAATGCCTCTAACCTCTCCTCGTAGCTCTTGCCCTTCAGTTCTGGGAGCCACTTAGTAGCATGTCTTTGCACCTTTTCCAGTTTGTTGATGTGCTTCTTAAGATATGGGCACCACACAACCGCTGCATATTCTAGCTTTGGCCTAACAAAAGTCGTGAACAATTTCTTTAGTATATCGCCATCCATGTATTTAAACGCAATTCTGAAGTTGGAAAGCGTGGCATAGGCTCCTCGCACAATATTCTTTATGTGGTCCTCAGGTGATAGTTTTCTATCTAGAACCACCCCTAGATCTCTTTCTTTATCAGAATTCTTTAAAGATTTCTCACATAATATATAGGTTGTGTGGGGTCTATGTTCTCCTATTCCACATTCCATAACATGGCATTTATTAACATTAAATTCCATTTGCCAAGTGGCGCTCCATGTACTTATTTTGTCCAGGTCATCTTGAAGGGCATGACAATCATCTAAGTTTCTTATCCTTCCTATTATCTTAGCATCATCAGCAAACATGTTCATATAATTCTGTATACCAACTGGTAGATCATTTATGTAGACAATAAACATCACTGGTGCAAGAACTGAACCCTGTGGTACTCCGCTTGTGACATTTCTCCAGTCCGATACATTGCCTCTGATCACTGCCCTCATTTTTCTATCAGTCAGAAAATTTTTCATCCATGTTAGAAGCTTACCTGTCACCCCTCCAATATTTTCCAGTTTCCAGAACAACCTCTTATGTGGAACTCTGTCGAAAGCCTTTTTTAGGTCCAGATAGATGCAGTCAACCCAACCATCTCTTTCCTGTAATATCTCTGTTGCTCGGTCATAGAAACTGAGTAAATTCGATACACAGGATCTTCCAGATCGAAAACCATACTGTCTGTCTGATATTATATCATTTCTCTCCAGGTGTTCTACCCATTTAGTTTTAATTATTTTTTCCAATATTTCGACTATTACACTTGTCAATGATACCGGTCTATAGTTAAGGGGGTCTTCCCTGCTTCCACTTTTGTAGATTGGAACTATGTTAGCCTTTTTCCACACATCAGCTACAACTCCTGTAAACAGGGATGCCTGAAAAATCAGTTGAAGAGGAATGCTGAGCTCAGGTGCACATTCTCTCAGAACCCATGGCAAAACTCCATCTGGACCAACTGCTTTGTTCTTATTTAGCTCCTTGAGCATTTTTTCCACTTCGTCTCTAGACACCTCTATGTGCTCTATGTTGTTCTCTGGAATTCTTATTGTATCTGGTTCCCTGAAGATTTCATTTTGTACAAACACACTTTGGAACTTTTCGTTTAATGTTTCACACATTTCCTTTTCATTTTCCGTGAATCTATTTCCCATTTTCAACCTCTGAATATTATCCTTTACCTGCAATTTGTTGTTTATGAATTTATAGAATAGACCTAGTTCTGTTTTACATTTTACTGTGGTCGGCACAGCTTGCACATGCAGCGGCCGATGATTCTCTCTGGCTGCCAGTTTGTTTGTTGTGGGTCTTCAGTGGTTTTCTTTCCTTTTCTAGTGTTTTTGCTTTGTTGTTAACAGAGGTGGTCTGCCTAGCTACTTATTAAGGAAACCTAGATTATGTTGGTTGTCTTCCTCAGTTACCCCCCAAGGCTTCACAGCTGCTGCTGGTGGTCAGTTTGTCTGCTGACTGACAGGATTCTACCCGCTTAGCTAGCCCAGTGCCTGGACTTCCCGTAGGGCTTACTCAGCCAGTGGGCCCTGGAAAATCTCGGTGGGCTCAGAGGTACTATGGATGTTTCTTCCGCGTTCTCTTTTGTCTTGCGCGAAGTTGAAGGTTGTTCGTCGCTCCTCCTTCAGGAAGATGATCACCTTTTCGCCCTCCGCCTTGTTGCTTGCTGGGTCAGTGACACCTATGACCCGGAATCTTACAGGACTTGTTCCCCCATTTGTGCCTCAGTTTCCATTTCTTATCTGCAGATGATAGGATTCAGGCTGCGGAGGCATTGCCAGCTCGCTTCTCTTTCTTCCAACACACCAGGTTGGTTGCCCAGTTGGAGGACCTGGAACTGCCCCGTTTGGTTTTAGCCTACCACTCCCAAGTTCATAAACTGAAGTAGTAGGCTGCAGGCTCACCTGAGCCGGCTCACTCTCCCCTCTTTATGTGTTGGGGGGGGGGGAGCACTAACAAGCGAGAGTGCTAGATGGATTAAGTGTTGCTCGTTTGTTTTCTTTCTGGGGAGTCTTTTGCTACGTTCGGACGTAGGTCACAATTTTCACCAGATTGTAATCTGTTTTGTTTTGTTTTGCCTATCTTTGTGGGTTCTCTGCCCAGTTGATGGCATTTATGAAATAATGTAAATGTAAAGTGCTCATAGGCCATTGCTCCCTGCGCCTCTCTGAGAGGATCAGGTTCTGGCTCGTGGTTCCCCATAGGCATAAGGACTCCAGTGACTGATGACCCCAAACTAATATAGCACATATCAGTTCGGATAGCTTCACGGAGCCTTTGGGGCTCGCCCAGAAAATGGCATTTCATTACATTCAACACTGGTTTTTTCCCCCTAACAGACCCAGGGTATTTCAGGTCTTCCTACCTACACAAGGCCTTTTACATAGTTGCTGCGATATCTTGTACCCGACATGTCTACTACACTGCCTGGCTTCTTGGGGACAGCATCTGCAACATGTCTGGCATGGGCTTCAATGGCTACAACAAGGATGGATCTGCCAAGTGGGATCTCGTGTCAAATGTCAACGTTGTGGTGGTGGAGGTAAGTGTGCTGCTAACTGATTAATGGAGTGTTTTCCCACTAGAGTTTCTCTGCTGTCTCCGCAGGCATGGAGCCCTCAGACATGCAATCCAAAAGTAAGGAAAGAGTTTTTAAGCTAGTATTAGAACTTATAATTAGAAGCATTTTCACTGTAGTATCAATTGGTATAAAATACTGTAATCATCATTTGGGTGTTTGTACATGGGTGTTCAGAAGCATTGCATCACCATTTTTACCACTTTTCCCACTTACATGTTTTGTGAAGGGATGAGCCTGGAGAATATAGAAGATAGAAAAGGAAGAAACATTAAATTGACATTGATCCATTTATCATACCTTGCTCAATCCATTTATCATACCTTGCTAATTAACCCTTTAACTGTGCAACGCGCCTGCAGGCCCAGGCTTCAGGTGCGCAACGCGCCTCCGGGTATTTGTATTTTTCACGTTCCATTCAAAACTCCCGTGGCTACATGGGGTTCACATCAGCTTCCTCAGGGCTCTTGTAAACAGACGCCATCTTTAAAAAAAATCGTGGTCCACATTCCCGGGTGTGAGAGTCTCAGTATTGAGTGAGCAACCAAGGCTGGCGCTCGCAGTATGAGCGCACAGCACTGCTGTTCAGCGTGTGACCACAGCATCGCCTAATAATGTCATAATATATATATAACTTGTATTATTTAGCCATGATAATATTATAGAAGAGCCTGAGTGTGATAATGACTGGGTACAATGTTCAAATATCAGTGATTCAGTGCTGTTCACGATGTTCACAGCACCACAGCATTATTTTGTCCATTTAGGAATCTTCAAACTACTTTTTATGTTCCTTTCAAAATAAACGTGTGGTCAATTATTCATTTACAGGAATTAGTGACTAGGATTGTGGTTATAATTAGCGTTAAGCGTAGTATTGTGGAAGGAGGAATTTTGGTGAGGGAGGGAGGAAGGGAGAGAATTGAGGAAGCCTCACTGTGTGGCAGCCACTCTTGTTTTGCTCACTACACTAGCTTCGTGGTTCGCTATGGGGAACACACATGTACATGGGTTTATACAGTGTGTGTGTATAGTGTAATAACAGCATCAGGAGTTGGAGTGAGGGAGGGCTGGCTGGGTGTGGCTGCTCACACTCGTGGTGTTCTGAGTGTGATGATAGTGATTGTATATAGTGTGTGACAGTGTATAGTGTGTACATATGTTGTAAATATACATAAATGAACATGAAACATTGGTGTGAATAACTGTATGATGGGAGGAGCAATGTTGGCGAATACAATGTTGGAGGAGTGAGGGAGGGCTGGCTGGGTGTGACAGCTCACACTCGCGGTGATCTGAATGTGTTGATGGTGAATGTATATAGTGTGTGACAGTGTATAGTCTGTAAATAGATTGTATATATACATAAATTAGCATGATACATGGTAAATATGTGCAACATATGTGTACACAAGTGTCATGCACGTAACAGTGTCCTCGGACAGTACGGATGTTTTACTGCCATAATATAGTGTACGTGTTCATTATACATAGGATTAGCACGAAAAAACATATTAAATGTATTTGGAACTGTGTGCAAAAAATGAACAAAAATATATTCGCTGCAACTGGGGCGCCCCGGGAGCGTATGTCACGAGCGAATGGGGAATGATGACGTCACGCGCCAACTTACGGACCCCATAGCAGCCAAAGTACGTACAAGTTCAAATTTTTTTTTTGACATACCCATACTGAGGGAAGGGTTTTTGACACTTTAAAAAACAAAAGAATTTTTAAAGATAATTTATTTCCTGCGCACTGGGGGGGGTGTCATATTTATAGGCCGCGCAGTTAAAGGGTTAAACAGTATCATGAAGAACCAGTTCCATCACACTGCAGTAATTTTCCACAGCAGTATTCAACCACTTCATAAGACTAGGTGTTAGAGTGCTTCTCCTGAGTTGCATGTACAAGCATATCAAACATTGCTATCCTCTTCAAAAATGTAACCATCCTAGCCTTGTTACTTACCACTTCTTGTCCTCTGTTTACAATTCCTAATGCCTTGCTCACTCGCCATGTCTGTCTATCATCATCATCATCATCATCATGGCTTTCTTCTCTCCTATTGTCAAATTCACTTGAATTCATACACTTCACATTTCCTCATCATCCGTTAATTTATCATGACAAAAATCATCTTAATACACAGTCCTAAATATAATGATATACTGATTAGCACTTCACGTCCTTCCAGGTCATCTTAATACACAGTCATAAATATTATGATATACTATGAATATTATGATATACATAAATATTATGATATACATAAATATTATGATATACTGGATGCCTGACAGCTGGGTGAACAGCACTTCGGATTTGTAGTCCTGAGGTTCTGGGTTCAATCCCCGGTGGAGGCGGAGGCAAATAGGCAAAATGTTTCTTTCACCCTGATGCCCCTGTTACCTAGCAGTAAATAGGTTCCTGGAAGTTAGACAGCTGCTACGGGATGCTTCCTGGGGATGTGTAACAAAAAGGAGGCCTGGTCGAGGACCGGGCCACGGGGACGCTAAGCTTCGAAATCGTCTCAAGATAACCTTACTGATTAGCACTCCACATCCTTCCATGACATTTTAACACTTTGGCTTCATGATGACGTTCTGAGTCATTAAAACTCACGTAGTGTGGGCCCTATA
>WNGS01021324.1:11434843-11451380 GCA_020271785.1 Procambarus virginalis
CCTCTGTCGTTCGATTTCTGTACAGCTTTCTGAGCCTGCTGGGCTCTGTCGTATCTTCACTTGACGCTGTGTGTGGGGGGTCGGCCTTCACCACATCCCTTCCTCATGCATTCCATTTGTCTCCTACTCTGACACTGGAATCCTTCTGTCATTTCTATTGCTCATTGGGCATCTGTTCCACCTGTGTCCCATGGTACGTGTGTCCCTTGGGTTCATTGGTCTGTCTTTATCTACCCTCTCATTCCTCTGAGGGTCTTGCTTGTGGTGTTGTCCCCTCTGGTTCTTCTGTCTTCCAGTGACGTGCGGTTTCATTCCCGTTGTCTTTCATCTTAGCTCATACCCCTCGGTTCGGGTGCTGGTCTGGTGGTGAACCTTGTCCTTTTTTTCCAGTTTGGTCTTGTGTTGGGACATGACCATCAAATGTGTGTTGTTGGTGTGCCTTTCGTTCCCAATGGCTGCCTGCCTTCTTCATTCCTCAGCTTCCTTTTCTCCTACAAATTGTGTTTTGTTTGTGCCTTTTGGTTCTTCTATTGCCAGGTTTGGGTTTCTGGTTCCTGGCTTTCCCTGCCCGTTGGTATTTTCAGTCTCGTGGTGTCCTTTCGCTAGGGTCTCTGCCGGGGCCGTGGTCTCAGACCTCCTGGCGAGCTAGCTGGCGTTGGGACGTTTTTCTGTACGGCAGACGTTCCATCTCCTTCTTTGCTGGCTCGGGTTTCCGGCTCTGCCTGCTCGGTGGTTGCACCCGAGATCTTCCCGCAGCTCCACCTCTTCATCGGCTCGTTTGGTCCATGGTGGGGCTGGTTCGGCTCTGATTCAAGTCTCTTACCTTCTGTTGGTCATCCAGTGGCTTTGTTGATGGTGTCCCACCTGCGTGCTTCTTCTTGGCGGTCCTTCCTTTTTCCTTCTGTCCATTTTTAGTTGGCTGTGTTTTATTGGCGTGGTCTTGTCCTTCTCTTGTGGGAGGTTTGAGGCCGTCATTTTGGCGTATACTGTTGCCTCGTATCTTGCGGCACTGGAGGAGCCGCTTCCACTTGCGTTCAGTATTGTTGTTACTTCTGTGCCATTCCGCAAGCTGTCTTGTGCGTTGTTTCGCCTCCGGCCTGCTCATGCGCCGCCTGAGCCGTCCTGGTCATTAGACTGTGTGCTCTCTTTTCTTTCTTCTCCTTGGTTTATTTTGGCCCCTTTGGTTCCGGTTTGTTTCTCGGGGGGCTCTTTTTCCTGTTGGCATTAGCCTCTAGGGATTGGGTCGGTGTGCTTCATGCTCTCCTCCAGCGGGGGAGTTTCTGCTCCTTTGGTCGGGGGCGATCGTTTTGTTCGTCTGCAGCCGTCCCCTTCTTTTCTGGCAACGTATGAGGCTGTTGCTTTCCGGAGCATCGACCTGTCCTCGTCGATGGCAGACATAGAATGCTCCCAACCACAGGAGGGTTTCTATAGGCCATTGCTCCTCGTGCCTCTTTGAGGGGGGGCCAGGTTCTGGCTCGTGGTCCCTGGTAGGCAAGAACTCGAAGCACATTGACTGATGCCAGCAAGTTATACATATCCATTCTGCCTGGATATTCTGCCGGGGAGCTTCCAGGACTCGCCAAGAAAATGGCGTTTCATTACATTCAACGCTGGTTTTTTATCACAATGAGGGGTCTTCTGTAATACTATCTTCACTAAATAATAGCAATTACATATATTTGACATTTTTAGGCAATGCTGTGTTCACATGCTGAACAGCAGTGATGTTAGCACATGCTGCGTGTGCCAGCCTTGGTTGCTCACTCAAGACACTCACACCCAGGAATGTTACCCACGATTTAAAAAAAAATGGTATCTGTTTACTAGAGCCCTGAGGAAGCTGATGTAACCCTGTGTAGCCGTGGAACATTTAAATTGTGTGCGTCGCCCTCAATTGTGGGTGACGCCAAGATAACATATACTGTGTATATGACAGTGTAAGATAACATATATGGTATAAGATAACATATAGGGTGTAGGATAACATACATGGTATAACATATACGGTGACAGTTACTTAAATTGTATATATACAATGTGTGGGGTTTAAGGATTAAGGGTTAAACTTCTCACATTATTCACCTGATTTCTCTGTTATTATGAATTGGGAGGACACTTTTCTTTCATGTATTTGCAACTAATGGTGTATAACCTCACTTGGCCTTACATTACACATTCTTATTACCATCACCTCACTTTGACTCTTAAGTAGTGTGGTTGTCCCTGTTTTACTTTGCTACCTCATGCCCTATCAACATGACCATTTGAGTGTGTACCAGGAGGCATGTTGTTGTTTTAGATGCAGCTACTCGGGACAAAAAGTTCCATGCAGCACAGGCTATGGTGAGCCCGAAATTGAACCACACAATAGTCTCCTGGCTGTGACCAGGAGACATTTTGTTGACCCCCCACCCCCCTCCTTGCTCTTACCATATGGTTGAATATCAAATGTTTTACCATTTCTCCATCTTGTTACAACCATTTGCAATGACATTTTAGTACTCCATCCTCTCTCCATGTAATGATTTGTTTCTTCCCTTCATTATGCCCTCCAAAAACTAATTGGGTTTAATGTTTCTTGGAAGACTGGACTGAGCCTGAGAGACACCCTTGAAGCATGGAACAGTGGAACGATGAAGTGGCTGCGCTTCATGGTGTACGAGCGCGCTGGCACAAACAAGACACTCTTCACATACATGCTCTCCTCTGTCTGGCATGGCTTTTACCCAGGATATTATATTACATTTGTCAGTGGAGCCTTCTTCACTATTGCTGCCAGATATGTGAGTAAGATGCTTATTTGCTCTAGTTATAATTTAGTTTTTATTGCAAACTTCATTTATTGGAAACCTCCAGTTTTTATTACAATATCTGGCTTGCATAGTTATTAAACTACTCTATAAATCATAACTGCAAGAAAGTTCTTGACATAATACTTCTGCTTAATATTTAGAACATAAAATTCTGATTACAGTGCTTTCTAATTTGACTATAGGTTCGGCGGTGTGTGCGCTGGCGTGTCATAAACCGTGGGCCAACTGCGAAATTGGTTTATGACGTTGTCACTTGCATCAGCACACGCCTATGTCTCGTCTATTTCACCTTTCCTTTTGTTCTTCTGAGATTCTGGGACAGCATTGCTGTTTACAGGTACAGTACAAGGAATAGTTTTGTTTTCTGTCTTAGATACTGTATAGATACAATACTCTACTAAGGTATTTTTCCCCTCTCATTTTTTATTAAAGCAGAATTATTACATTTTTCTATTACAGTTTTGTTATTTGTAGAGTATAGTAAGATCAAAATAATAATGTAGATAAAATAAAGGTACCTGCACAGATATGATGAATCTTTCTGGGGGGTGCCCCATCAGCTCCATGAAGCTCTAGCCAAACTGATATGTGCTTTATTAGTTTGGGGTCATCAGTCACGTGGAGTTCTGGGCCTACAAGGGACCACGAGCCAGAACTCGGTCCCCTCAGAGAGGTGCAGGGAGCGATGGCGTATGAGCACTTTACATGTAAAGTATGTCATATTCTGCCATCAACCTGGGCAGTGGCCCAGAAAGATAGGCGAACAAAAACAAAACTTTAGCTGGTAAGATGCGACCTACAGTCCGAAAGAGCAAAGAAACTCTTCCTCAACTAAAAGAAATGAATCAAAACTAGCAACTCTGCACGCAAACTAGAACTCTCGCTCATTCGCAGAAACCCCCCCCCCCCACCCGACAAGGGGGAGGAGGAGCTGGCTCATCTGGCCCCACTGTCTACCCCCTCACTTCTCGTTCTGTGTGGCTGTGCCAGCTGTGTGTGTGTGGTGTGGTGGCCAGGTGTTCTTTGTACTTGGAGCTGCATGCACCCTGGGGTACCCTTCCTAGGGGTGCTTCTTAAGTAATGCCCTTGTGTGCCAGGGTTGCCTTCCCTAGACAGTCGGGAATAGTTCTGAGGTTGGGGAGTTTCGTCGCTTTACGAAAACATCTGGTCCCAAACGTCTGAGGGTTTCGGAGCCAAGGCGGGATTTAGAGTGGGATGAGGATCGGATGGCTTCAGGGTTTGGCCCTTCAGATTTTGGTGCGGAGGTGGTTGAGCCCGTTTTTCTTGCCGAGTCTTCCTGTTCAACCCAGCCGCCTTCCTTCTCGGAAACTTTTCCCTTGGATTCTTCCTTATCTTCAGAGGTGGTAGACGTGGAAGAGGGCTCTGCCCTGGGAACTTGGATGGGGGTCGCTGGGGCTGGGGGCGGGAGTCTGCTTGGAGTGATTGGACTCCTTTTGACCCTGCTTGGGCCCTTGTGCCTTCTGGTCAGGGTTTGTTGCTTCAGGGGAAGGGGTTCTCGTACCCTCCCTCCCTGTACGAGTTTGAGTTAGGTGCAACCCCCCCCCCCATCCTGGGTGCATTTCTGGATGCCTTTGGGTTCCTTGCATTAGTCTTTCTGGAGGTTTCCTTCTTCCTCTGATCTCCTTGGGAAATTGAGGCGATTATTTCCCCTCACATTTCCTGCATTGGAAGACCCAAATACAGGGTCTTCTTTCCCATATTATGTGCATTATGGGGTTCTGGAGTCTTCTTGGCTGGCAGACTGCCCTTTTCTGGGGGAGCCCCGTCGGCTCTCCAGAGCTATCCATGCTGAATGGATATGTATATCTTTCTGGCATCAGTCAGTGCATGGAGTTCTTGCCTGCTGGGGACCACGAGCCAGAACCTGGCCCCCCCTCTAGAGAGGTACGAGGAGCAGTGGCCTATAGAGACCCCCCCCCTGTGGTTGGGAGCATTCTATGTCTGCCATCGACCGGGACAGGCACCCAGAAAGGTAGGTGCCCCAAAACAAACCCCTATTCTGGTAAAACTATTGCTACCAAAAGCCGAACAAGTGGAGAGAACTCCCCAAACAAAAATTAGCAAACGAGCATGACGTCATCATGTTGCCCACCGCTGTCTGTGCAACCCCCCCCCCTCCCTGGGAGTGGGAAGGGTGAACCCCAGACCCACCCGCCGGCAACCCAACCTTCAGTTTTTAGGCTGATGGGTTCTGGTGCGTTCGTGCCTCTGGCTCCAGTTTTCCGTTACAGTTCTGTGCCTTGTGGTGTGGGCTGTTCCTTCAGGTGGTGTGTGAGTCGGGATTAAGATTCCACGGTACTCGGGCTGCATGCGCCTAGGGTCACCTTCTCTAGGTGCCCTGTAAGTATTGTAACCCCGCGATTATCCGGGATTTGAACATCCGAAAAACGCCCTTATACGGCCAAAATCGTGATCGAATAAAGTTATCACAATATCCAGCCAAAATGGCCACAGGAACTGGATTAACCCTTAAAGTGCGCATCACGTCATATGACGTGTTGGACGTTGTTCCAGTCAACTGCGCATCATGTCATATGATGTGTTGGAGTACTACGCAAGATTTAAACGGCCCGCGGATACACGGGGTTCACCACACCTTCATCAGGGCTCTTGTAAACAGACGCCATTTTAAAAAAAAATCGTGGGCCAAACTCCCGGGTGTTATTGGCTCAGTATTGAGTGAGCAACCAAGCCTGATGCACGCAGCATGAGCTAACAGCACTGCTGTTCAGCTTGTGACCACAGCATCGCCTAAAAATGCCAAAATATACTTGTTCATGCTATTATGTAGTGATGATATTATTACAGAAAACCCCTGACTGTGATAAAACTGACCAGGGTTCTGATAATAGCAGGATTGTGATGATATTTAGCGCTGTGCGCCATGGAGGGAGGAGTAATGCTGTGGGAGGGAGGGTGGTGGCGATGTTTTCTGACTGTGTGTGGCCAACTTTTATTGACTGCACTCAGCATACCAGCTTAGTGGTTCGCTATAGTGAACACAAATGTAGATACTTATATATAACGTGTGTATAGAGGGTATAAACAGCAAGAGAAGGTTTGGAGCCGCCATTTTGGTGAGGGCGGTGGCGTCGTCTGCACAACGCCACCGTGCAGACGACGGTGTTGTTTACTGGTTACCACGATGGTCTTTGGGCACCATACCAGTTTATTTGTACAAGTATGGTGAATAAAACAAGTAGACATTTATATATAATATGTGTATATAGCGTAATAACACCACATAGTATTGTTGGAAGAGAAATATTAGTGCGTCTGGCCTTGAGGGCGGCAGCCATCAGCTAACTGTGTTAGGTCCTACGTCTTTGTGCCTTTACTCACCATACAAGCTTAGATGTACAGTTATAGTGAACAAAAAATGTAAATACTTATATATAACGTCTGTATATAAGATATATAGCGTAATAACACCACACAGTACTGTATTGTTGGAGGAGAAATATTAGTGCGTCTGGCCTTGAGGGCGGCAGCCATCAGCTGACTGTGTTAGGTCCTACGTCTTTGTGCCTTTACTCACCATACAAGCTTAGATGTACAGTTATGGTGAACGAAACATGTAAATACTTATATATAACGTCTGTATATAAGATATATAGCGTAATAACACCACACAGTATTGTTGGAGGAGAAATATTAGTGCGTCTGGCCTTGAGGGCAGCAGCCATCAGCTGACTGTGTTAGGTCCTACGTCTTTGTGCCTTTACTCACCATACAAGCTTAGATGTACAGTTATGGTGAACAAAACATGTAGATACTTATATATAACGTCTGTATATAGTGAATTATAGCAAAAACAGTATTGTGGGAGGAGAATGTGGGCGAGTCAGATGACTGGAGTGAGGGCGGGAGTGGCTGGCTGGTACACGGCGGTCACTCCTCGTTACTTTTTGACTCATAATAGCTACTTAGTGGTTCGTTATAGTGAACAAAACATGC
Source organism: Procambarus virginalis (assembly GCA_020271785.1). Lineage (NCBI taxonomy): Eukaryota > Metazoa > Arthropoda > Malacostraca > Decapoda > Cambaridae > Procambarus > Procambarus virginalis. The sequence goes on from WNGS01021324.1 coordinate 11,441,635, forward strand.
AGATCCTTATATATAACCTGTGCTTATAGTGTAATAACCGACAAAGTATTTGTTCACTGATTGATGAACATAACTGAATCAACAATATGCACACCATATTTTTGAGTACAGCAATGATTCACTCATTTTATTATATAAATATATCAAACTACACACTATTGAATAATATTACAGCAAAAAAACTATGAAAAATCAATCAGAGACATTGAAATAATTAGGTAATTATCTCTTTGTGGCAACTCCGGCCTGACAGCTGGCGAGCAACAGACCGCCTGGGACGCATGCTGAGTCAGCGCCTATAATTTGCCAGACTTCCCCGCCCTATAGCGGGCAATATATGGCACTTACAATTTTTTTATTATTTTTCCCGTGATCAGTGAACACAAATTAACAGGTTAGGAAGAAAAAATAATTTTTTTTTTTCAAAATGACATGCACCTGTGGGGACAACAGGATATTAAACCCCGAGCATGTTAAGGGTTAAAGCTGGTTTGGCTGGATGAACATTCGGCCATACCGTATTAATCCCGTCTGTGGCTCTAGATGCATGGTGGAGGAGGGGGTGGGGTGGATGGGTGGTGTCGGGGAGGGTGGGAGGAGAGCGTCGGGAGGGACCACCTGGGTACAGGAATTGCCATTAATTTTAGAACAATTAATCATAGCCAAAAACAAATGAAATAAGTACTAGTAATTATGTAATAACAAATAAATAAGTTTTCTAAAAGCAATGTGCACAGGCTGAAGTTTCCTTCAAAAATATTCTCCTGGCAGCCTACGTAAGGTGCTATAGCTGCCCCACCCCAAGTGGACCCGTCCAACACTGGTCAACCCATGTGCGTCCGTCCCTCGTGTTATACACAGTGCTGCGCCATTAGTGAAATATGTTTTTAAATAACTTTTTTATTTTCATAGTAACTTTAAACATTTTTGGCCAAGACTATGTCTGGTAGCAGCATCAATCGTTCTGGAGGTGTTAAGAGGAAGAAGGTTGTCGTAACAATTAAAGACAAGTTACGTGTTGTTCAACCAGTGAGGCGTCACAGGCAAGCCAAATGCCTTCAACAAGTGAGGCGCCACAGGCAAGCCAAATGCCTTCAACAAGTGAGGCGTCACAGGCTAGCCAAACACCTTCAACAAGTGAGGCGCCACAGGCAAGCCAAGCGCCTTCAACAAGTGAGGCACCACAGGCAAGCCAAGCGCCTTCAACAAGTGAGGTGCCACAGGCAAGCCAAGCGCCTTCAACAAGTGAGGTGCCACAGGCAAGCCAAGCGCCTTCAACAAGTGAGGTGCCACAGGCAAGCCAAGCGCCTTCAACAAGTGAGGCGCCACAGGCAAGCCAAGCGCCTTCAACAAGTGAGGCGTCACAGGCAAGCCAAGCGCCTTCAACAAGTGAGGCGCCACAGGCAAGCCAAGCGCCTTCAACAAGTGAGGCGCCACAGGCAAGCCAAGCGCCTTCAACAAGTGAGGCGTCACAGGCAAGCCAAGCGCCTTCAACAAGTGAGGCGTCACAGGCAAGCCAAGCGCCTTCAACAAGTGAGGCGTCACAGGCAAGCCAAGCGCCTTCAACAAGTGAGGCGTCACAGGCAAGCCAAGCGCCTTCAACAAGTGAGGCGTCACAGGCAAGCCAAGCGCCTTCAACAAGTGAGGCGTCACAGGCAAGCCAAGTGCCTTCAACAAGTGAGGCGCAAGCAAGCACCTTCAACAAGTGAGGGCATGCAAGCGCCTTCAACAAGTGAGGCGCAACCAAGCGCCTTCAACAAGTGAGGCGCCACAGGCAAGCCAAGCGCCTTCAACAAGTGAGGCGCAACCAAGCGCCTTCAACAAGTGAGGCGTCACAGGCAAGCCAAGCGCCTTCAACAAGTGAGGCGTCACAGGCAAGCCAAGCGCCTTCAACAAGTGAGGCGCCACAGGCAAGCCAAGCGCCTTCAACAAGTGAGGCGTCACAGGCAAGCCAAGCGCCTTCAACAAGTGAGGCGTCACAGGCAAGCCAAGCGCCTTCAACAAGTGAGGGCATGCAAGCGCCTTCAACAAGTGAGGCGCAACCAAGCGCCTTCAACAAGTGAGGCGCCACAGGCAAGCAAGCGCCTTCAACAAGTGAGGGCATGCAAGCGCCTTTAACAAGTGAGGCCTCACAGGCAAGCCAAGCGCCTTCAACCAGTGAGGCTTCAGCAGCTGGCAGTCAAACTAACTTTGCTTAATGAGCTGTACAGTAATTTTAAGTGTTAATTTTAGTGTTGTGTTAGTATAGGTTACGTAAATTGTTAACAATTCTTAACTTCAAGATGTGTGGCATCAATCAAAGACGAACCCAACAAGGTAAGTTGAGGTTTCTAGTTGAATATCTAATAATTATATGTGGCAAGGCAATTCAAATTATGTTGTTTGTAGTATAAAATTGTTGGAAATGGTCACTTTTGGACTCGTAGGTGAAAAAGTACCATTATCCGAAAAATGTGATAATCCGGCTGGGGGTCCTTCCCATATAGTCCGGATGATCGATGGAGACAGTACTGCCCTTGGGGCTTGGAGCCTCCTTCCAAAGTCCCTCGGGATGTACCTCCACTGTGCCGTTTACTGCTCGGTATTTGGCCGCCCTTGGTCAGCTGGGGTTTTTCCTTGCCCTTGTGTCTCCCTGGTAGAAGGTAGTTTTCGTCCTGGTAGAGGCACGGGTACTGCACAGCTAGTTTTCACCTTGACAGTGGCTGGCTCTGTTCCGCCTGGTACGTTGTCCTCTTGCAGGGTTTTTCTTTTTGTTTTGTTTTTCTGCCTGGTGATGTGGGGGGGGGGGGGTCTGCCATGTAGTCCTCTGTCGCTGTTCTTGGGGTATATGTATCTCTAAACTCTGTTGGTGGTCCTCCCCGCTTGGCCTCCATGAGTGGTCACGTCCCGGGGGTTCAGCTTTAGCAGTTTGTTTGGTAGACTTGGGCGCCGGTTTGTAGTACCCTTAGGGTGTCGCCATGACTAAGGGCCCTGGGAAACCCACAGGGGCTCCGTGATCCTATGGATGTGACCCCTGAGACACCCCTCACGTCTTGCGACTTTGAAGGCTGCTCTGTCCCCTTGTCTCAGGGTGACACTCACCTGTTTTGCCTTTGCCTTGCTACCTTTTGGCGATGCTTGTTTTGACCCAGAGTTGTGCGGTGTTTGTTTGTCTGTACGTTCCCTATTCACCCAGGCCACTGATAATGATGTGTGGGTGCAGACAGCTGCGGCGTTGCTGCTAGGTTTAGGTTGCTGCAACAGTCTAGGTTGTTTGCGGCCCCGGATGCCCCTGAGACTGCCCCGTTTGGTTCAGGTGTTCAGGTGTCCGGACTTGGGGGGTGGGGTCGCTTCGGCTCTGGTTCCTCCACTCCTCCTCGTCCTTCCCCCTCTGCTGTGCATACTTCCTTCCCCTTGCTTCTGGCTCCAAACCGTAGGCGGGTTTCGGGGTTGGGGCAGGGTCTGGTTGGGTTGAGACTCAGGCAGTATGGGGGTTTTCCTCTTCCAGGGTGGTGGCAGAGGCATTCGAGCCTGTTCCTCCAGCCATGCCGTATGGGTCTGACTAGTGGGCTCCCTTCCTTAGTGTTTTTACGGCTGCCCCGGCTTTTACTTGTGGGCTGGGGCTTGGGGAAACAACTCGGCCCTGACCCTGTCGTAGGGGTTCCCAGGGTTGAGGAGGAGTTACCTGGGGGTCCTCGGGCCCCATTTTGCCCCGCTTGGGTTTTGTATCCTTGGTGCGGGGCTTGCAGTTCCTCGGAGTGGGGTTTTCTCTTCCCCCTCTGCGTTCGTGTTGGTCTCGGGTCTCCCCTCCCTGGGTTCGGTTCCGTGTCCCTTCGGTCCATTCTGTTCCGTCATTGCCTTCGTTTCGGGATCCCTGCATGTCCCTTGGTCTGGGGTGGCTTTGGGCTCGTATGTACCTTCATGCGTTTGTGCTTGTTTGTCATGATTCCCGTTTGTTCGCGAACCTCTTTAGTACTTACTTCCACTGTTCTTGGAACGTCTGTTGACTTACAGTGCAGTTGCCCTCCAGTCTGCTTTTGTATTTGCGCCGTCTCTCTTCTTCTGTTTTGACATTCCTCTTCTTCTTTGCCTTACCTTGTACATCTGTACATACGCCTTGCTGGTGCTTGTATGAGGTGTACATGCGACTGTGTAGGTTATCTTGAGGCTACCTTGAGATGATTTTCGGGGCTTAGTGTCCCCGCAGCCCAGTCCACGACCATGCCTCCACTCTCAGGAAGCAGCCCGTAGCAGCTGTCTAACTCCCAGGTACCTATTTACTGCTAGGTAACAGGGACCTCAGGGTGAAAGAAACATTTTGCCCATTTGTCTCCGCCTCAGGACTACGATTCCGAAGCGCTGTCCACCCAGCTGTATGAGCCGCACTGCCTGGAAGACGCGTAGTGTGGTTCGTACCTCGGGCGCTGGGACCGGGGTGTTTTTGTTTCTGAGTGGTGTGCACGTGTGTTGGTGTTCCACGTTCCTTCTCGCGGATTCTACGCCGTTTTTGCTCCACTTCTCTCCGGTCATAACCCATCGTTACTTGATGGGTTATGACCGAACACCTGGTTACTCGGTGTTCTGGAGCGAGTGTGGAGCGGCTCTGAGTGGCGCCTTCTCTGCCTCTGTACTGCATGCACCTCGTCTTCTGCTACTGGGCCCGCACCTCTGGACGTTCTTTACTAGGGATGCTCTTGTTACATTGCACGGCTCAGCTGTGTTGTGACACGGTGGGGTGTTTGTTTTGCAGGTGAGATTGTACTGTCTGGCGACTCTGTCAGCCGGGTCTCGCTGTTGGTGGGGTACTCGCCCCGTTGTACTCCCCTTGTTGTGCTTGCAGGGGTTGAGCTCTGGCTCTTTGGGTCTCACCTCTCCACTTTCAATCATGGGTGTACGGATTCTTGAGCCTACTGGGCTCTTATCTTCTCTACATTAGCGACTGTGTATGGAGTCTGCCTCCACCACATCCCTTCCTAGTGCATTCCACTTCCTGCCTTCTGACACTGTAACAGTACTTTCTATGTCTCTGTGGCTTGGTTGGGTACTCCGCTTCCACCCGTGTCCCCTTGTGCTTTGCCACCTCGTATTCAATACTCAGTCCTTGTCTACCCTGTCGCTTTCCCACTTGCCAAGGTAGAGACATTGGCACCTACCAAGGGTGTTCGGTGTTGTTTTGCTTGACCACTTTGCGTGTGGTCTTCTGCTGAGTTCTCATGGTTTAACTCTCCGCACGGTTCACATTTGGGGTGTGTCCAATGTTCTGGCAGACCAGCTTGTCCTGGTTCATTCCGCTTTCCGCGGAGTGGACAGTTGACACCGAGTCCTTCGGGTGGCTTTGGCAGACATACATTTGCTCAGAAATATGGACCTCTTTGCATAGTCTCGGCATCTTCCTCTGTATGTAGTGTCTTTTCCTGACTGCGAAGGCGTCACTATCAATGCTTTTTCGGCAAGACTGGTTGCGGTGGGGGTTCTTGTACCTCTTTCCCCCAGTCCAGCTGTTGCTCCAGGTCCTGGCTCACTTAGAAGCCTACAGAGGAGGGTTCTTCTCCTGGCTCCGTGGTGCCGGCTCAGTCTTGGTTTCAGGCGCTGCTTGTTCAGTGTCTGAACCCGGCATCTTTCCGCGGCTCCGTCTCTATTAACTGAGCTGGCTGGTGAGGTACCTGGCTGTTCAATTTACTGCTCTGCACTTCCCTCTGTTCTTTATGACTTGGGTGTATCGCCTTTTTTGTGGTGATCAGATTGCTTCTTGATGGTTTTCTTCAATTTTGGACCGGTAGTTTTGCCCTTTCTCTCTTGGATCTTTTAGGACCAGCATCTCATGCCAAATACTGTCGCTTCGTATCATGTGGTGTTGGCAGAGCCACTCCAGCTTGCATTCAGGGTGGATGTTACTTCTGCTCTGTTCTGCAAGATTTCACATGCGGTTTTTCACCTCCGGCCTTCTTATGCACCTTGGGTCATTGTCCATGGGTCAGTGTCCTTGGGTCATTGATGCTTGCTTGGTCAGGCCGGTGTGCATCATGTGTTGTGTCCAGTTGCGGCTCTTCGCCGTTATCTGCACGCTTCAGCTTTGGTGGCTGGGGATGCGCTCTGGGTTGATCCGGTTTCCTTGTTCCCTGTTCCAGGTCTCGGATCTCCCAGGTCGTTCGCAGGGTTAAGTCCAGCCAGCCTGCGGTCTATCCTCATGCCCATGACGTTAGGAAGTTTGTTATGTTGGCTGCTGTGTTTGGCAACATGTCCTAGGCTAATATTCGGGTTCGGGGGTTTTGGAGGTAGAACAGGACCTGGCTGCCTATTATTTGGTTAACGTTCCTGCTCCTGGCATTCCTGTGTTATGTATGTATGACTATGTAAAAATAAATACCAAATTCCACTTACTTTGGCTGTGGGGACGTGGACAAAGTGTGCTGTGACGTCACAGCGCCCGGGGACCAGCCCGTGTGTGACTCGCCCAGACACGGTCGTGCGGGCCATTCAAGCACTGAGTGTTGCCACAAATATATTTTCAATTATTTGTTCTATGTATTTCCAATGTGTTTTATTTGTTTTTTTTTATTGTATATGATGTATATTTGTGTCCTTTACAATATGTATACAGTAGAACGTTCATAATGTTCCATGGAACTGTGATACATGTGTCAGTAATGTGTCCACAATAAATGTTTATTGTCGCAATTTACTAGTTAAAAATTTACTAAAATTACAATATGTACAGTTTCACACACTATTTACACAGTGACACACTGTATTACACACTCAGTACTTCGGAAGTGAGTAATAATCAACGAAGTAGCCCATGGTACACAGCGCAACTTCGCTCTTGTTGCACCAGGTACAGATAGATTTTTGTTTCCTGTTTCTTCGTTCTGTGTGCTTGCAAATAAAGCACTCACATACACCCTTGGCTTTAGTACTTGTAGGTTGTATGTAGCCAAGCTTGTAAAGCATAAGGTAGTATTCAAAAGATTATAGGAAAAGATCACTTTCTAAGGTAGTCTTGAAAAGATCGCTTTAAGGTCCCACACAGGAAGAGAGTCAGCTAGCCTCAAAGAGTGTCCATCAGTCTGGAAGAGGTTCAGCTATTCTTGTAAATATCTATGGAAAACACCACCATGGACGCCGCTAATACTGTTCATCTATGCTACTTGTATAAAATACATCATCACTGTGCAGAAAACGATTCATCTATGTATCGTCTAAATAAATTGGAGATAGCATAGGTGGGCAAGGGTGGCACTCAGAGCTACAACTGGATACGCTCGTTGTATCCTCCTCATAGGTGCTGTATCACTTACATCAAACCTTTGTGTTAGTCCTTATTGCGCCTAGTTTCACCAATATTATGACCCTTATGTTCTTCAAACGATAAGTTTGAATTTCACCGACAAAGCGCGATCTTTCAACACCGCGTCGGACAGGTGTTGGGAGCCAGAGGCGCGTGCCCCCACCATGGTTGCTTACTCAGTACTAACCCAGCCAGCAGCCCTAGAGCATTCTGGGAATTTTTTCCAAGATGGCTGCCTCTCACTGCAGGTCTTAAGAGTCCATTTCGTACACACCAACCTCGCACACATTTAGAATGGGTACGAAAAAATCCAAAAGATTTTCTCGTTGGCGCAGTTAAGTGGTTAAGACCCAGGAATTATTATAATTATTATGAATTATGAGCAGCACTATAGTAGGTCATGTTCAGAAAGTTACAGCAAAGTATAAACCTAATGAATTTAATTGATGTCAAATTTGATATATGCAGAAGAAAAATCTAGTTAAAAGTGAGAAAGATTTATGAAAACAATTAAAAATTGTACTGAAATGTGTGAAACACTTTAAACATGAATTGAAGAAAATAAAATAATGAAGGTGGAGAGAGAGAAGGAATTCTTTGAGAAATAAATGTGATAAAATTTAGAAGTGATAAATTGGTTTAAATACCTGGAATGTGTAATTGATGAAAGAGGAATTTCTCCGATCAAGGCCTTAGTTAGGAAAAATAAAATAAAGAATTGATGCAGCCTTAGGACTATGTGCAAGAACGCTAGTGAAGATTTTAGTGTATGGATCAAGAATCTGGTGTGGAATAGAAGGGGAAAAATTAGAGCAGTAGAAAGAGAGAAACTGAGATACATGTGTGGTGTAAGGAGAATGAATAGATTAAGGAACTAGGATTAGGAGGATGAGAATGCAAACGTACACAATCACAAGATCGACACGACTGTATCAAGATACTATGAGCACGTTGAATGAATGAACAATGGCAGTCTGGTTAAGCAAGTGTATTGTTGGGATATTTGCCGGGTAGGAAAATGGAAAGGTAGGTTAGGAAGAAGATATGAGGACATGGTTTATGAAGATATGAGGAAGTGGGAGAGCAAGGGGAGGCAACTAGCATGGGGGAAAGTGTCAAGCCACCACAACTGTGTACCGCTGGGAGGGAGTCAGGATAAGGATTTTGGATGGGACGGGGAAAAGGAATGGTGCCCAACCACTTGGACAGTCAGGGATTGAACGCTGACCTGCATGAAGTGAGACAGTTGCTCTACCGTCCAGCCCAAGTGTTGGGTGGAGGGAGATCACATATAAATATTGTATATGTCAAGGGTTAAAGCTGGTGTGTGCAGTGTGTATTGAGAGAATGACTGCATCACACACACACACACACACACACACACACACACACACACACACACACACACACACAACCTAAAAAGGCTTTCGACAGAGTTCCACATAAGAGGTTGTTCTGGAAACTGGAAAATATTGGAGGAGTGACAGGTACGCTTCTAACATGGATGAAAAACTTTCTGACTGATAGAAAAATGAGGGCTGTGATCAGAGGCAATGTATCGGACTGGAGAAATGTCACAAGTGGAGTACCACAGGGTTCAGTTCTTGCACCAGTGATGTTTATTGTCTACATAAATGATCTACCAGTTGGTATACAGAATTATATGAACATGTTTGCTGATGATGCTAAGATAATAGGAAGGATAAGAAATTTAGATGATTGTCATGCCCTTCAAGAAGACCTGGATAAAATAAGTATATGGAGCACCACTTGGCAAATGGATTTAATGTTAATAAATGTCATGTTATGGAATGTGGAATAGGAGAACATAGACCCCACACAACCTATATATTATGTGAGAAATCTTTAAAGAACTCTGATAAAGAAAGAGATCTAGGGGTGGTTCTAGATAGAAAACTATCACCTGAAGACCACATAAAAAATATTGTACAAGGAGCCTATGCTATGCTTTCTAACTTCAGAATTGCTTTTAAATACATGGATGGGGATATACTAAAGAAATTGTTCATGACTTTTGTTAGGCCAAAGCTAGAATATGCAGCTGTTGTTTGGTGCCCATATCTTAAGAAGCACATCAACAAACTGGAAAAGGTGCAAAGACATGCTACTAAGTGGCTCCCAGAACTGAAGGGTAAGAGCTACGAGGAAAGGTTAGAAGCATTAAATATGCCAAACTAGAAGACAGAAGAAAAAGAGGTGATATGATCACTACATACAAAATAGTAACAGGAATTGATAAAATCGACAGGAAAGATTTCCTGAGACCTGGAGACTTCAAGCACAAGAGGTCATAGATATAAACTGGCTAAACACAGATGCCGAAGAAATATAAGAAAATTCACTTTCGCAAACAGAGTGGTAGACGGTTGGAACAAGTTGGGGGAGAAGGTGGTGGAGGCCAAGACCGTCAGTAGTTTCAAAGCGTTATATGACAAAGAGTGCTGGGAAGACGGGGGAC
>WNGS01021324.1:11451480-11466950 GCA_020271785.1 Procambarus virginalis
GGCGCCACAGGCAAGCCAAGCGCCTTCAACAAGTGAGGCGCCACAGGCAAGCCAAGCGCCTTCAACAAGTGAGGCGTCACAGGCAAGCCAAGCGCCTTCAACAAGTGAGGCGTCACAGGCAAGCCAAGCGCCTTCAACAAGTGAGGCGTCACAGGCAAGCCAAGCGCCTTCAACAAGTGAGGCGTCACAGGCAAGCCAAGCGCCTTCAACAAGTGAGGCGTCACAGGCAAGCCAAGCGCCTTCAACAAGTGAGGCGTCACAGGCAAGCCAAGTGCCTTCAACAAGTGAGGCGCAAGCAAGCACCTCAACAAGTGAGGGCATGCAAGCGCCTTCAACAAGTGAGGCGCAACCAAGCGCCTTCAACAAGTGAGGCGCCACAGGCAAGCCAAGCGCCTTCAACAAGTGAGGCGCAACCAAGCGCCTTCAACAAGTGAGGCGTCACAGGCAAGCCAAGCGCCTTCAACAAGTGAGGCGTCACAGGCAAGCCAAGCGCCTTCAACAAGTGAGGCGCCACAGGCAAGCCAAGCGCCTTCAACAAGTGAGGCGTCACAGGCAAGCCAAGCGCCTTCAACAAGTGAGGCGTCACAGGCAAGCCAAGCGCCTTCAACAAGTGAGGGCATGCAAGCGCCTTCAACAAGTGAGGCGCAACCAAGCGCCTTCAACAAGTGAGGCGCCACAGGCAAGCCAAGCGCCTTCAACAAGTGAGGGCATGCAAGCGCCTTTACAAGTGAGGCCTCACAGGCAGCCAAGCGCCTTCAACCAGTGAGGCTTCAGCAGCTGGCAGTCAAACTAACTTTGCTTAATGAGCTGTACAGTAATTTTAAGTGTTAATTTTAGGTTGTGTTAGTATAGGTTACGTAAATTGTTAACAATTCTTAACTTCAAGATGTGTGGCATCAAATCAAGAAGACGAACACCAACAAGGTAAGTTGAGGTTTCTAGTTGAATATCTAATAATTATATGTGGCAAGGCAATTCAAATTATGTTGTTTGTAGTATAAAAATTGTTGGAAATGGTCACTTTTGGACTCGTAGGTGAAAAAGTACCATTATCCGAAAAATGTGATAATCCGGCTGGGGGTCCTTCCCATATAGTCCGGATGATCGAGTGGAGACAGTACTGCCCTTGGGGCTGGAGCCTCCTTCCACAAGTCACTCGGGATGTACCTCCACTGTGCCGTTTACTGCTCGGTATTTGGCCGCCCTTGGAGTCAGCTGGGGTTTTTCCTTGCCCTTGTGTCTCCCTGGGTAGAAGGTAGTTTCGTCACTGGTAGAGGCACGGGGTACTGCACAGCTAGTTTCACCTCTGACAGTGGCTGGCTCTGTTCCGCCTGGGTACGTTGTCCTCTTGCAGGGTTTTTCTTTTTGTTTTTGTTTTTCTGCCTGGTGATGTGGGGGGGGGGGGGTCTGCCATTGTAGTCCTCTGTCGCTGTTCTTGGGGTATTGTATCTCTTAACTCTGTTGGTGGTCCTCCACGCTTGGCCTCCATGAGTGGTCACGTCCCGGGGGTTCAGCTTTAGCAGTTTGTTTGGTAGACTTGGGCGCCGGTTTGTAGTACCCTTAGGGTGTCGCCATGACTAAGGGCCCTGGGAAAACCCACAGGGGCTCCGTGATCCTATGGATGTGACCCCTGAGACACCCCTCAGTCTTGCGACTTTGAAGGCTGCTCTGTCCCTTGTCTCAGGGTGACACTCACCTGTTTTGCCTTGCCTTGCTACCTTTTGGGTCGATGCTTGTTTTGACCCAGAGTTGTGCGGTGTGTGTTGTCTGTACGTTCCCCTATTCACCCAGGCCACTGATAATGATGTGTGGGTGCAGACAGCTGCGGCGTTGCATGCTAGGTTTAGGTTGCTGCAACAGTCTAGGTTGGTTGCGGCCCGGATGCCCCTGAGACTGCCCCGTTTTGGTTCAGGTGTTCAGGTGTCCGGACTTGGGGTGGGGGTCGCTTCGGCTCTGGTTCCATCCACTCCTCCTCGTCCTTCCCCCTCTGCTGTGCATACTTCCTTCCCCTTGCTTCTGGCTCCAAACCGTAGGCGGGTTTCGGGGTTGGGGCAGGGTCTGGTTGGGTTGATGAGACTCAGGCAGTATGGGGGGTTTTCCTCTTCCAGGGTGGTGGCAGAGGCATTCGAGCCTGTTCCTCCAGCCATGCCGTATGGGTCTGACTAGTGGGCTCCCTTCCTTGTGTTTGTACGGCTGCCCGGCTTTTACTTGTGGGCTGGGGCTTTGGGGAAACAACTCGGCCCTGAGCCCTGTCGTAGGGGTTCCCAGGGTTGAGGAGGAGTACCTGGGGGTCCTCGGGCCCCATTTTGCCCGCTTGGGGTTTTGTATCCTTGGTGCGGGGCTTGCAGTTCCTCGGAGTGGGGTTTTTCTCTTCCCCTCTGCGTTCGTGTTGGTCTCGGGTCTACCCCTCCCTGGGTTCGGTTCCGTGTCCCTTCGGGTCCATTCTGTTCCGTCATTGCCTTCGTTTCGGGATCCCTGCATGTCCCTTGGTCTGGGGTGGCTTTGGGCTCGTATGTACCTCATGCGTTTGTGCTTGTTTGTCATGATTCCCGTTTGTTCGCGAACCTCTTTAGTACTTACTTCCACTGTTCTTGGAACGTCTGTTGACTTACAGTGCAGTTGCCCTCCAGTCTGCTTTTGTATTTGCGCGTCTCTCCTTCCTGTTTTGACATTCCTCTTCTTCTTTGCCTTACCTTGTACATCTGTACATACGCCTTGCTGTGCTTGTATGAGGTGTACATGCGACTGGTGTAGGTTATCTTGAGGCTACCTTGAGATGATTTTGGGGCTTAGTGTCCCCGCAGCCCAGTCCACGACCATGCCTCCACTCTCAGGAAGCAGCCCGTAGCAGCTGTCTAACTCCCAGGTACCTATTTACTGCTAGGTAACAGGGACCTCAGGGTGAAAGAAACATTTTGCCCATTTGTCTCCGCCTCAGGACTACGATTCCGAAGCGCTGTCCACCCAGCTGTATGAGCCGCACTGCCTGAAGACGCGTAGTGTGGTTCGTACCTCGGGCGCTGGGACCGGGGTGTTTTTGTTTCTGAGTGGTGTGCACGTGTGTTGGTGTTCCACGTTCCTTCTCGCGGATTCTACGCCGTTTTGCTCCACTTCTCTCCGGTCATAACCCATCGTTACTTGATGGGTTATGACCGAACACCTGGTTACTCGGTGTTCTGGAGCGAGTGTGGAGCGGCTCTGAGTGGCGCCTTCTCTGCCTCTGTACTGCATGCACCTCGTCTTCTGCTACTGGGCCCGCACCTCTGGACGTTCTTTACTAGGGATGCTCTTGTTACATTGCACGGCTCAGCTGTGTTGTGACACGGTGGGGTGTTTGTTTTGCAGGTGAGATTGTACTGTCTGGCGACTCTGTCAGCCGGGTCTCGCTGTTGGTGGGGTACTCGCCCCGTTGTACTCCCCTTGTTGTGCTTGCAGGGGTTGAGCTCTGGCTCTTTGGGTCTCACCTCTCCACTTTCAATCATTGGGTGTACGGATTCTTGAGCCTACTGGGCTCTTATCTTCTCTACATTAGCGACTGTGTATGGAGTCTGCCTCCACCACATCCCTTCCTAGTGCATTCCACTTCCTGCCTTCTGACACTGTAACAGTACTTTCTATGTCTCTGTGGCTTGGTTGGGTACTCCGCTTCCACCCGTGTCCCCTTGTGCATTTGCCACCTCGTATTCAATACTCAGTCCTTGTCTACCCTGTCGCTTTCCCACTTGCCAAGGTAGAGACATTGGCACCTACCAAGGGTGTTCGGTGTTGTTTTGCTTGACCACTTTGCGTGTGGTCTTCTGCTGAGTTCTCATGGTTTAACTCTCCGCACGGTTCACATTTGGGGGTGTGTCCAATGTTCTGGCAGACAGCTTGTCCTGGTTCATTCCGCTTTCCGCGGAGTGGACAGTTGACACCGAGTCCTTCGGGTGGCTTTGGCAGACATACATTTGCTCAGAAATATGGACCTCTTTGCATAGTCTCGGCATCTTCCTCTGTATGTAGTGTCTTTTCCTGACTGCGAAGGCGTCACTATCAATGCTTTTCGGCAAGACTGGTTGCGGTGGGGGTTCTTGTACCTCTTTCCCCCAGTCCAGCTGTTGCTCCAGGTCCTGGCTCACTTAGAAGCCTACCAGAGGAGGGTTCTTCTCCTGGCTCCGTGGTGGCCGGCTCAGTCTTGGTTTCAGGCGCTGCTTGTTCAGTGTCTGAACCGGGCATCTTTCCGCGGCTCCGTCTCTATTAACTGAGCTGGCTGGTGAGGTACCTGGCTGGTTCAATTTACTGCTCTGCACTTCCCATCTGTTCTTTATGACTTGGGTGTATCGCCTTTTTTGTGGTGATCAGATTGCTTCTTGATGGTTTTCTTCAATTTTGGACCGGGTAGTTTTGCCCTTTCTCTCTTGGATCTTTTAGGACCAGCATCTCATGCCAAATACTGTCGCTTCGTATCATGTGGTGTTGGCAGAGCCACTCCAGCTTGCATTCGGGGTGGATGTTACTTCTGCTCCGTTCTGCAAGATTTCACATGCGGTTTTTCACCTCCGGCCTTCTTATGCACCTTGGGTCATTGTCCATGGGTCAGTGTCCTTGGGTCATTGATGCTTGCTTGGTCAGGCCGGGTGTGCATCATGTGTTGTGTCCAGTTGCGGCTCTTCGCCGTTATCTGCACGCTTCAGCTTTGGTGGCTGGGGATGCGCTCTGGGTTGATCCGGTTTCCCTTGTTCCCTGTTCCAGGTCTCGGATCTCCCAGGTCGTTCGCAGGGTTAAGTCCAGCCAGCCTGCGGTCTATCCTCATGCCCATGACGTTAGGAAGTTTGTTATGTTGGCTGCTGTGTTTGGCAACATGTCCTAGGCTAATATTCGGGTTCGGGGGTTTTGGAGGTAGAACAGGGACCTGGCTGCCTATTATTTGGTTAACGTTCCTGCTCCTGGGCATTCCTGTGTTATGTAAAATGTATGACTATGTAAAAATAAATACCAAATTCCACTTACTTTGGCTGTGGGGACGTGGACAAGGTGTGCTGTGACGTCACAGCGCCCGGGGACCAGCCCGTGTGTGACTCGCCCAGACACGGTCGTGCGGGCCATTCAAGCACTGAGTGTTGCCACAAATATATTTTCAATTATTTGTTCTATGTATTTCCAATGTGGTTTTATTTGTTTTTTTTATTGTATATGATGTATATTTGTGTCCTTTACAATATGTATACAGTAGAACGTTCATAATGTTCCATGGAACTGTGATACATGTGTCAGTAATGTGTCCACAATAAATGTTTATTGTCGCAATATTACTAGTTAAAAATTTACTAAAATTACAATATGTACAGTTTCACACACTATTTACACAGTGACACACTGTATTACACACTCAGTACTTCGGAAGTGAGTAATAATCAACGAAGTAGCCCATGGTACACAGCGCAACTTCGCTCTTGTTGCACCAGGTACAGATAGATTTTTGTTTCCTGTTTCTTCGTTCTGTGTGCTTGCAAATAAAGCACTCACATACACCCTTGGCTTTAGTACTTGTAGGTTGTATGTAGCCAAGCTTGTAAAGCATAAGGTAGTATTCAAAAGATTATAGGAAAAGATCACTTTCTAAGGTAGTCTTGAAAAGATCGCTTGTAAGGTCCCACACAGGAAGAGAGTCAGCTAGCCTCAAAGAGTGTCCATCAGTCTGGAAGAGGTTCAGCTATTCTTGTAAATATCTATGGAAAACACCACCATGGACGCCGCTAATACTGTTCATCTATGCTACTTGTATAAAATACATCATCACTGAATGCAGAAAACGATTCATCTATGTATCGTCTAAATAAATTGGAGATAGCATAGGTGGGCAAGGGTGGCACTCAGAGCTACAACTGGATACGCTCGTTGTATCCTCCTCATAGGTGCTGTATCACTTACATCAAACCTTTGTGTTAGGTCCTTATTGCGCCTAGTTTCACCAATATTATGACCCTTATGTTCTTCAAACGATAAGGTTTGAATTTCACCGACAAAGCGCGATCTTTCAACACCGCGTCGGACAGGTGTTTGGGAGCCAGAGGCGCGTGCACCACCCATGGTTGCTTACTCAGTACTAACCCAGCCAGCAGCCCTAGAGCATTCTGGGAATTTTTTCCAAGATGGCTGCCTCTCACTGCAGGTCTTAAGAGTCCATTTCGTACACAACCAACCTCGCACACATTTAGAATGGGTACGAAAAAATCCAAAAGAGTTTTCTCGGTTGGCGCAGTTAAGTGGTTAAGACCCAGGAATTATTATAATTATTATTGAATTATGAGCAGCACTATGAGTAAGGTCATGTTCAGAAAGTTACAGCAAAGTATAAACCTAATGAATTTAATTGATGTCAAATTTGATATATGCAGAAGATAAAATCTAGTTAAAAGTGAGAAAGATTTATGAAAACAAATTAAAAATTGTACTGAAATGTGTGAAACACTTTTAAACATGAATTGAAGAAAAATAAAATAATGAAGGTGGAGAGAGAGAAGGGAAATTCTTTGAGAAATAAATGTGAATATTGAAATGTAGAAGTGATAAATTGGTTTAAATACCTGGAATGTGTAATTGATGAAAGAGGAATTTCTCCGATCAAGGCCTTAGTTAGGAAAAATAAAATAAAGAATTGATGCAGCCTTAGGACTATGTGCAAGAACGCTAGTGAAGATTTTAGTGTATGGATCAAGAATCTGGTGTGGAATAGAAGGGGAAAAATTAGAGCAGTAGAAAGAGAGAAACTGAGATACATGTGTGGTGTAAGGAGAATGAATAGATTAAGGAACTAGGATTAGGAGGGATGAGAAATGCAAACGTACACAATCACAAGATCGACACGACTGTATCAAGATACTATGAGCACGTTGAATGAATGAACAATGGCAGTCTGGTTAAGCAAGTGTATTGATGGGATATTTGCCGGGTAGGAAAATGGAAAGGTAGGTTAGGAAGAAGATATGAGGACATGGTTTATGAAGATATGAGGAAGTGGGAGAGCAAGGGGAGGCAACTAGCATGGGGGGAAAGTGTCAAGCCACCACAACTGTGTACCGCTGGGAGGGAGTCAGGATAAGGATTTTGGATGGGACGGGGAAAAGGAATGGTGCCCAACCACTTGGACAGTCAGGGATTGAACGCTGACCTGCATGAAGTGAGACAGTTGCTCTACCGTCCAGCCCAAGTGGTTGGGTGGAGGGAGATCACATATAAATATTGTATATGTCAAGGGTTAAAGCTGGGTGTGTGCAGTGTGTATTGAGAGAATGACTGCATCTGTTTGTACATGATGGTATATTGTATAGTGTAAGTGATATCAAGATTATAAGAGTAATATTTTTAGGTTTTAATATTTATAACCTTCTTTCACTTTATTACCTAGTACCGTACATGTATTCACACTTTTATTGTGTTGATGCCTCCTTAGTCTATACAAGTAGGAAATTGGGTAATGATAATACAGTATTTGTATGATAAGGAATGGGTGAAAAGGGATGTGGGCATCTATAATAATACAATTTATCTAAATATAAATTATTTGTAAGATTTCTCATACTGATAATGTTTTTCTTTTTACAGAGATATGTATTTTATACCAGTCATCATTGGGATATTTGTAATAGTGTTTCTACCAAAGATCCTACCCCCGTTACCCCCCTCGTCTGGGACAAAATCTGCAGAACAGATAAAGGAGTCAACCGCACAAGTGGAGGACACCGGGCGGAATGTAACGAATGGCATCGAAACTGTTACTGCTCAACACACAAAGATTCAATAAGTATGTTGATTCCACCCCCAACCTCGACTCATCCACCATGTGGTAGCTATGTGTATGTTTTTGGCATTTTGTCAATGCCTACCACTAACTGGTGGTATGTCGCCCATTTAACGACTGTATCCTTGGTAACTTTTGTATATGTTAACATAAATGAGAATGAAATTTTTGTAATGGACAATAGTTTAAATAAAATGTAGGTAATGAAGGATACCAATGAGGTAGAGTATATGCCTTTTGCTGCACAACGGGTTGTCTCTTACAGAGCTGCTCCTCTCACCAAAGCCTTGACATTTTCCACATTCTTCCATCAAGTTATAATTGACTTGAGTCTCAATATAATTACAGTTGTGCTCAAAGCACTTTTTTTGTATGAGGTAATGTAATAGCCCAAGTGTATCTTTAAGCTACTGCATAACTATTTTGCCTGCTTCATTGAGAAATGAACATTAGTTTTTTAATTGCATGTGTAATTTTAATTTGCTGTACAGCAAGTGGATCTCCAGCATTAGTGGAACATCTCAAAGTGTGCAAAGTTAGGGTGAAGTTGAAGGGTTAGCCTCGGCTCACTGGCAGCAAACAATCAAATGGTTCAGTGAAGTTGCAGTATCATTTAATGAATGATGTCAAGATATTTCTTCAGTTATTTGGTATAGTTTAGTCGCTTTGTTTTCAAACTGCACGTAGGTCACTTTAGACAGATGCTGTCACAAGGTAAATATTACCAAAATGGAGATGTTAGTGTTGTGAACTACGGATTACTTGGTTACATCATTAGTAGTAGATAGTGGTTGATGAACTACAGGTACACTAATAACTTCACTAACATTAAGATAACAATAACTTCATCAGTGTATATAATTTACATGAATTATTAATCCAGTGACTATAAAATTTATTATTAGCAAAACTCTTGAAAGCTGCCTGATTTTTTACTTTCTGGAAATATAAAAAGATTGTAAAATCCTATGATTTTAGTTATCATATTTCTTGATAAGAAAGGCGTAATAATATAATCTAGGACTAATACACTTGCAGTTCATAAAAACTGCTAATTGTGACACATTTTGCAATAAACCTGCAAATTCTAAGCATAATCTGTTTACTATAAAGAGGGTTTGTTGTGCATTAAATGTGTCTTCAGCTTGTCAAATTTTAGGAGTTTTGGCAGGTGTTGCCATCTACAGCTCATGTGTATCAGTACTATTCCAAAGGTTAATTTTTATTTGAAATATTTTAACTTTTGTTTTATGGAAACTACAGTTGTTGACTTGCAGTTGCTAGTACAATTCTAGGACATGTACAGTACATTGACCACACCACACACTAGAAGGTGAAGGACGACGACGTTTCGGTCCATCCTGGACCATTCTCAAGTCGATTGTCAATCACAATCTCAAGTCAATCACAATCGACTTGAGAATGGTCAAGGACGGACCAAAACGTCGTCGTCCCTTCACCTTCTAGTGTGTGGTCTGGTCAACTTACTTTAACCACGTTATTGTGACTTATCGCCTGCATGTACAGTACATGTACTGGATGTGGTGAGACAAGTGCTGTAATGCAAGTCCTGAGGATTTTTTGTGTGTTTAGCACAGATAAAAGTCATTTCAAAATATTACATTTTCTGCTTTAATCTTCAACAGTAGTTATGTCATATACCTGTCAATTTTTGTTTATTTTGGCTCGGTAATATTTTCTAGAGCTTGTGTTAGATTACACAAATGGAGTGGTTCTTTATGAACATGTTTATGATTAAGGATATATGTTATGGTATGAGGAAAATATAATAATTTAATTTCTCGAACGTTGACTTTGATAGAAGTATTTTGAAAATCCGTTATTGAAATTATTCTTATGGTATACAAGCTTTACAGTGGGAAGTCCTTTGTTGTGTTAGGATTTAAAATATATAGTTTTCAAGGTATTTTAATCTTTTTTGAATAAGTAGGCACTGTATATGCTGATTTTAAAACAAATAAGGAATTCTAGTTTTGGAAATGAATTAGATTTTGAGTTTTATTGTAAAATTGATGAAGTCAACTTGGGAGAATTCTATCTTCCATGTTGGACTTTTATATTTTCTAGCTCCAAGATAAGCTGTAATAATTGATAATATGATCTAGTCTAGACTAATTTCATTGCATAATTAGCTTGCTGTCACATAAGATGGTAAATATTGTGGTAATTTAGATGTCATTAGTGATGAGCAAGTCCCAGCTCTATAATAACAATACTATAGGAGAATTCCTCAATAATTCCACTTACAAGGGTAGATGGAAACCAGATTTATTTTCTAATTTGGTGGTTAAATATATGAGTAAGCTTGACCCTTAGGTCACACCATAACTTTGTGAGGCAGCTCATGGATCTGTGATGGTTTGTAAGCAAAACCAGGCTAACATGCAAAAGTTGTGGGTGTAAAGTGAAAATGAAAATTTTCTTTGGACATCCAAATTACTTTTTGGATGCCCAAAGAAAATGGACATACATACCGGTAATATTACACAATTTATTTGTACTGATGTGCATCACGGTACACTCCCTCCCCGGGTCTAGTCCAACGGGTGTTGCATAGAAGTACTTGCAATGTATAATGTGACAAGGGTGTGGTTTGTAAGGCATTTGTAGAGTAAGGAATAAGGATTGGTGGAGTTGTAAGTCAAGTGTCACTAGTGACAACGGTGGTCATGTGGTGCCTGCTTGATCATAGTGCACACTTGTAAACACACCCTTCTTGGTTACTATTATTACTCCTGCAGACAAAGTAGGGGGATGTTATAAGGGAAGAGATCACAATCCTTTTCTTGGTATTTTTGTGAAAGTGACAACTTGTGTCCAATACTTGCTCCACCAGTTTATCAAGCTTTGACACGACTCTTTTATTTGTTTTCGTTTTTCTGATGCACAAGGAAGAAGCTCAATATGCTAGTGTGCTAACTGCAAAGGAAAACAGTAAATAGATTTTTATAATAATTACAATTTAATTTACTTATCCTGGCTTAATGAAGGGCTTATTGTTATTTATTGACTGTAAATATTCTTTTACATAATTTTGAAATTTATTGGCAGCTTCTTAAGTAAGTTAGCACTCTCTGGGCACTGTAGAATAGCATCTTGCAATGCGTGGAAGAAGGTAGGAAAAGTCGGGTATAGTCATAATGGCTTGGTGCTTTCCCTTGATAATTACCTTACCTTGGAATATCTTCGCACTCGTTTAATTCTGTTGTATCTATGCTTGATGTGCTCTTACCTTCCCCATTAAAGTGAAAAGCAAGACAGTGATGATGAAAATATTGCAATATAGTGTGCTGTGTGTATGATTGAGTCACATGCATCTAGTGTGCCAAGGTGTTAAAGATCGAGTTGTCCAGTTTCTTTGGTAATACCCATCTTATGTACAGTAGATGTTGGTTTCTGACTGGAGACAAATTAAAAGTCTAAATACCAGCCCAAGTAATGGATATCCTTGCACCATCTTCAAGACAGAAGAAGAATGTGGTGAGAGAAAAAAAGGTAAGGAAGAATAAGAGAGGTGACTAAGGAGGTTTTCCTCAGTCACCCTCATTAAACTATGTTTAGTTATTGATACTGTAAAAACTTTCCATTATGTGGATGTCAGAATTCATCCTTAGACTGATAAAGGTTAACCAACTTCTTACAGGGTAACCACTCAACTTATTCTTGCCATGCCTCATTCACAGGTTTTTGCTCATTAACACTAATTTAAAAACACAGAGAGAAATCACACTGATGTATCAATGAGAAAATCCATAAGATCCATGATGAGGATTCAATGAGGGAATACCCAGCGCATGGGTTTGAATCCTCATTACAGCTTCAATGGATTTTCTCACTAATGAAATAATTACTGTGTTTTTTGTTCATTATATATTGTGTTATTTATGCAGTGTAAGATTACAATAATTTCCTGCTTTGCTTTGAGTTATACTGTACAGTTAATTTAACACTTTCGCTGCCTGATGACGTTGATGTCATAAAACCAAAATGTACATGCCTGACAACGCAAACGGCGTAAATAATTCAAAAATTTGTAGAAATTCCATTTATTGTCCAAATACTGTGTGACTTGTTTTAGAATGCGCTCCAACTTCTGCGCTTTCTCTGTATACCCCACGTGGCATCCTGACCCCACCGTGTGGGACCCCCCCGACCCACGCTGGAGACTCAATGTCCTCGTGACCTCGCTCATGACAGCCGTGGCCTCCCCTCGAGTCAAAAAGTTTCACCATTCTGCTTATTTTATATAAGGTATTTATTGTTACCGGCTTTATAAACACTGCAAATTGACTTCCAGATGGATAATGATCAAGAACAGAGCCAATCCATGACAAAAACTTTGAAAGAAACATGTACGAGGGAAAAGTTGTTGGGTTTTCGTCGAAAGTACAGTATAGAAAAGTGAAACTTGTATGTTCTTATATGCAAATATTCCTTTACAGCATTCTATTGCAAACAATTTGACACCAACTTGAACAACATAACACGAAAACTGAGGTCAGAAAGCTGAAAAAGAGTATAAAAAAATTTGTTTGGTGGCGAGCTCTCAGCTTACCTTGTGGTACACGGCGGGTCTAAAGTATAGGGAAGTGAGACTTATATGTTCTTATATGCAAATATCCCTTTACAGCATTATATTCCAAACAATTTGATACCAAATTGAACAGTGTAGCATGAAAATTTGTGTGAAAACTGAAAAGAGAATAAACATTCCTGTGGGGAGCCCCTACGGCTCCCTGGAGCTTATCGGGCTAATGTATGTTATATTAGACCGGGACATTAGCTAAGGAGTTCAGACCTACCAGGGACCAATGCCAGTACCTGGCTCCTTCAGAGAGGTTTCAGGGAGCAATGGCCCTGGAAAACCCCCTTGTGGTTGGGGTTTTCCTTCTTTGCCATCGACCGGGGTTAGGCACCCAGAAAGGTAGGCATAACAAAACAAACCCCACATGGTAAAAAACTAAAACAAAAATTGAACAGAGAGGTAGAAACTCCCTACAATCACAAGGAAACAAGCAAACATCACACTTTACTGCCGCGCCGATTGTCCGTGCAGCCCTCCGCGCCCCGAGAGGGGGAGGAGGGGAGCCCCGGACCTACCGCGCCGGCTGCCAAGCTTCAGTTCGTAAGCTAATGTCAACCGGGATAGACGCTTCTCTGCCCTCAGTTTCCTAGGTGGTGTTTGCCTTGTGTGGTGTTCACTGCCGTGTGCTGTGTTGTGCAGTGGCCAGGAGTACCTCATCAGTGCCGGGGCTGCATGCGCTTAGTGGCTGACTTCCCTAAGCGCCCTGTGAGTACTGCCCTTGCGTAACAGAGTTATCTTCCCTGGGGCGTTCGGGAACCATTCACATAGAGGTTCTTGCTGCTCTGCATTTGCCTCGCCCTGGTGCTCTCTGCCCACTGGTCGGCGACTTGTACTTTTCTTTTAAAGTGTATGTGTACGCTGTGTGTGTGTGTGCACATGTGTAAACACACGTGTGTGTAACATACCTTGTGTGTATGTGTATATGTATATGTATGTGTATATACATAATGTGTATATGTGTGTGTGTACTTTTTCTTTTGGAAGGGGCTCTGTTCCCTTCTCTGTTGACGGGGCGCTGGGGGAGCAGCTTGCTCTGTTGACTCTCGCATGGTCCTGCTGTTGGTGAGTGCTTTTGGTTGTCTTCCGGCCTCTGGTGGCATTGGTCGACGCTTTTGGTTGTTTTCCGGCCTCTGGTGGCGTCGGTGGACGGCTTCTCCCCCTTTTGGGGGGGTTTAGAGCTGGCAGGGTGGGCTTCCATCCCCTGCGCTTCGTCATGTCATCTTAGTGGGTGCGTTGGACGTGGTCGATCCGCCCCATCCTTCTGGGGTTCCCGTCTGCTCTTTGTAGTCATGGGCCTTTCGCATCTGTGGTTCTTCTGGACTTCTTCAGTCTGCGCCCTGGATTCTATGCCCTCCTCGGAGGACTGTTGTCTCCTGTCTGGCCTCTGTTGGGGCTGGGTGCCTGGATGGTGACCCTGGACCTCCAGGCCACTTCTTGGCACGTTCCTCTCCAGTTTTTCCGGGACTGGCACAGTTGGTGGTGGGGCTTCAGGCTTGCTGCTTTTGTTGCCTTGCCTATTTTGTAATTGGCACTTGGTGTATTTTTTTGCATCTTTACTGGATCTTAGTTCCCTGTCTGAGTCTGCTTGAGATTCGGTGTCTGGCCTACCTCGACGACTGGCTGATGTGAGGCTGACTCCTGATGGCTGACTCCTTAGCAGTCAGTCTGCTTGTCTGCTCGCCAGGGGTGTGGTTCTTTCCAGATCGCCGGGTTTGGTTTCCTGGTGATCTGGAGGCCATTCCATCTGTTTCCGTCCCGGGTTCGGACCTGGGCCTTGTTTAGGGCTATTGGGCCACTCCTTGTCTTTCCCTCCAGAAGTGTTACTGCGGCTGTTGTCCCGCCTTTGGCTGTACATGAGGGAGTCCCGGGTTGCTCAGCGGTTGCTTGAGCAGTTGTGCGGGAGTCTGAACTTCGACGTGGTGGTCTGCCCGCGGGGTCGGGTTTGGCTTCGACGTCTGTTTGGTTCCTTCGGAGACTTCTCCTTCCGCCTCTTGCATTCGTTGGGTTCATTCCTCCCGGGGATCTTGTGTTGGGGCTGCGTCACCAGCTTCCTCTTTGGGGTTTTCTGGGTTCCGTGCCTTGGCACCTTCCCGAGCCTTCGATCGATGTGTTCACGGACGGGTCATCTCTCGGCTGGGGCTTTGTGACCAGTGCTCACCAGGTCGGCCGGGAATGGTGGAGTCTGTCCGTCCGTCGGGCTCACAGCACCGTTCGGGAGTTCGTGGCTGTCTGGTTTGCACTTCGGAGGGTTTGGGTCACTCGGTGCTCTACCATTCAGCTCCGTTTGGACTGTTCTCTGGCGGTTCTTGCTGGAACCACAGGGTTTCTCTTCGGTGTTGACCTTCTCCGTCATTAGAATGCGTCCTGGCGGACAGCTGTCTCGGTTCATTCCTCTGTTCGCGAATTAGCCAGTCGTCGCCAACTCGTTTTGTTGGCTCTGTCGGACGTATGGACTCCTGGCCATGGTCGTCTTCGAGTCGGCGTGGTCTAGGCGTTGCCTATTTTATGTGGCGCCCTTACCCACCTGCGAGGCGTTCATGGTGGATGCTTTTCGGCAGGTCTGGTCAAGGTGGGGGTACCTGTTCCTCTTCTCCCGGTCTAGCTGTTGCTTCGGGTTCTGGCTCGGTTGCAGCCCATTCCCACGAGAGCAGTCCTTGTGGTTCCTTGGTGGCCGGCCCAGCTTTATTTTCAGACGCTGCTTGATAGGTGTCCTAACCCGGGGCGTTTTCCCGCGGCTCCGCCTCTTTCGGCAGGTCGAATCGGTCCTGTACGTGACTGGTTTGGCCTATTCCTCGGCTCTTCATGTCTGGTATTTTGACACGGGTATCACCATCTCTGTGGTGTTCAGGTGGCTTTGTTGACGATGTTCCACCTGCGAGCTTCGTCTTGGCGACAGTATGACGTTTCGTACGCTTTCTCGTGTTTTGTTTCACCTCCGGCCTGCTCATGCGTCGCCTGAGCCGTCCTGGTCTTTGATCAGGGTGCCTTCTTATCTTCTCCTCACAGCCTTTCTCTGTCCTGGCGACGGTCGAGACGGCTGCTTTCCGGAGGGGTTCTTGGGTTCTTGATGCTTGACTTGATTTG
>WNGS01021324.1:11467950-11488560 GCA_020271785.1 Procambarus virginalis
TTTGTTCTCCTATTCTACATTCCATAACATGGCATTTATTCACACTAAATTTCATTTGAAACAATGGAAGTGTATAATCTGTGAGTGCATACTTTACTGTGAGTATTTGTAATAGCATATTTAATATAAAAATTAAGTATGGAGAAAATAAACAGAACATTATAACGTATTAAAACTTATCTTCTTTTTTCTTCTTCAGTACAAGACTCATTTGCTTGAGAATTAAAATTGCCTTTATAGTCTCAGATTATAACATAAAACACAAATCTGCTCTTAAGAACTCCCATAATAATTATAAAGTTGCAATGAACACAAAACTGATGGGTACAATGTATCTGATGCATTTAACAGTAGGCTACTGCATTGGGTTATATAATGAGGTAAAATTGGAGGAATATGGTTACTGCGTAGCTTGAACGTACAGTACAGTACTGTATTGGATATGCAGCGCCGTCTTGCCAACACAACAGCAGATACAATACCCATCAGAAAACATACAGTCGAGTTCAAGCTGCGTGAGGCCAGAAAACAAAGAAGCATCTGCATAAATTAGTTGTTTAAAACAAAATTAAACTGCACGACACTGGATGTGCTCATGCACAAGATTTGTGCAATCATAATTTTAAGCAATCATGACATCATATTGGTGCATCAAGCCCACATATTCATACGGGACAGGTGGCACACTCTTCCTGCATGATTACTCACCATTATCTTCTGTTTAACACACTATAGGATTACAGTCTTGCATCATAGCACCTCCCAAGCATTTTGCTCTTAAATATATACGTGTATTTTGTTAGTGGTTGAAAAGTGGCATTAGTATTTGGCATTAATGTATAAACATGTGCTTCAGTGAGACAGGCGTGGAATAAGTGGTAATTTAGACATCTCCGGAATGTATCCGCATTTTATCCATACTAGGTTACCTTCTCTGCACAAGTCTTTCCAGGAATACAATGAGGGTTGACTGTAATAGGGAACAAGAATATCAATTGGTAGGATTCAACATGAGAGAAAGAAAATAGGGTAAAAATTCTCACTACTTGTTAATTTACCATGCATAAGATCACATCCTGATTCAACACTTACAAGCTTAGAAGATATTAGAAGGCCCACAGAAGCATACTAGATCCTGCAAGGCCTAGAGAGAGGACAGAAGGGAAGTCAGTGTACAGAGCAGCCACACCCACCAATGACAGTGATACAGAGAAAACATTTAATAAGACACATAGCAATGGTATAGGTCTAATTAACTGTGCTGACATGACACACCACAATATATGCTTACAAAATACTGTGTGGCTAAAAGTACTGTACTAAGTGGACACCACAGATGCACAGAGTACAGTACACACACACACACACAAACACAGACACTACAAGTACTACTGTATATACAAACTCCACAGGCTGTGTTACACACAAAAAATTACAGATGTCTCACTACTCTACATAAACTGCACAGCATCATTTAAGAAGTCATAAAATGCACCTAACAACTAGGGCATGATCAATCTTAACTCGCCTATGGATGAAGCAATTACTCAACTACAATATACAAAGGACAATCCACTTAGATTGTTCAATTGTAAAATCAGGTGTGCTTCAATTAAACATTCACAATCCACATACTGCCAACCTGTAGGGTAGTTACTTCAGAGTCAACTAAGGCAGGCCTTTCATTTCAGGCCTTGAAAAAATATTATATATATTATATATATATATATATATATATATATATATATATATATATATATATATATATATATATATATATATATATATATATATATATATATATATATATATATATTATATAGTATATATATATATATATATATATATATATATATATATATATATATATATATATATATATATATATATATATATATATATATATATATATATATATATATATATATATATATATATATATAGCTGCTTTGACAAGACACTAATCAGACTGCAATTGCTCATTGGTTCCACCCTGCCTAAAAATATGAAAACTGATATATCATAACATCCAAATAAACTGGCTATTATATACAAATAAAACAGGACACAAAATTAAAGCATTACACTATTAGCACTGGGTAATGCTGCTAGATGCTTCCATAACAAAAAAAATGTTAGTAACAAAGAGCCTAAATACTGTATATTACCTGTAAATTTCTTAATTTCATGCCAGTAGAGTAATCTTTCGTTCAGTTACTGTATTAAGTCAGGGAAGAGAACAGATGCAAGAAGGAGCTTAAGGAATTTGGCAGACTAATAAGGTAGACAAGAAAGAGAATGGAGTTAAGGAGTAGATAACAGAACTGAGGAAGGGAACAGGCAGGTGAAAGGGATCAAGTAGCGGGTGGCCTAGATGAGGAAGGAAACAGATAGATAGATATGAGGATGAGGAATGGGTAACAAAAGCTGAGAAAGATATCTGAAGCAATATGCACGCATTAATATTCTGTATCTCTTAAATATCAGAGTACCAGTAGAGCCAGGTCAAGGTCCAGTACTGCACCCTGTAAAACTGGTTTTCATGATAAAAAAAAGTACTAACAAACTTACAACTACTCTGTCTACATAATACAGCATAAAATACAATATGCTATCTTTTTAATAGAATAACTGCGGAGGATAAAGTTACATAACTTAAGGTTTAAACTATAATACAGTACAAAGATATTAAGCAAACAATTTCAAGACACTTCAAAACATTTTCAAGAGAATGATGATAGCCAAAAAAAAAAAATGCATGTATTAATATGACAAACTGGAAAAAACTGTTACAAAGCAACATTATAACAATCCTGCAGAGGAAAGATTCTAGATAAGATCACAGTCTGTAGCACTGCGACAGAACATTATCACTATAAAGATGGAATGGAAAAAAACCAGCGTTGACAGTAATGAAATGCCATTTTCTGGGCGAACCCCGGAGGCTCCCTGAAGCTATCCAAACTGACATGTGCAATATTAGTTTGGGGGGGTCATCAGTCACGGGAGTTCATTGTGCCTACCAGGAACCACGAGCCAGAACCTGGTCTCCTCAGAGAGGCGCAGGGAGCAATGGCCTATGTGCACTCTACATTTAGAGTATGTCATACTTGCCATCGACTGGGTAGGACATCCAGAAAGATAGGCGAAACAAAAACCCACTAACTGATTAAAATTGCAACCTAAGTCCGAACAAAGCAAAAATAACTCTAGCTTCCTAGAGTTATTTTACCTAGGTGTACCTAGCTTCTCATTAGGTACACCTAGGTTGTGTTGGTAGTCTTCCTCTGTTGCCCTCGAGGTTTCATGACTGCTACTGGTGGTCAGTTTGCCTGCTAATAGACAGGGTTCAATCGGCTCGGCTAGCCCAGTGCCTGGGTTTCACGAAGGGCTTACTCACCCATACGGGGCCTGGAAAACCCCATTGGGCTTGGGGTTACCATGAGCGTGTCTTCCGAGTCCTCTCTCGCCTTGTGCAATGTTGAAAGTTGTTCGCTGCCCCTGCCTCAGGGAGACGATCATCCGTACTGCCTCCGTCATGCTGTCTGATGGGTCGGTGACACCTACAACTCGAAGTTTTGCGGGATTTGTTCTCTCTGCTTGTGCTCCGGTTTACCCATTCTTTGTCTGAAGATCTCGGGGTCAGGCGGTGACTGTGTTGCATGCTAGATTCTCTTTGTTGTAATGGGCCAGGTTGGTCGCCCAGTTGGAAGCTGCAGAACTGCCCCGTTTGGGTTTTTGGCCATGATTTGGGGGAGTTGGTCGCTTTGTCCTTGGTTCAGTCCGCAGCCCTCCCGCTTCCTTCTCAGGTTGGCGTGATTCACCCTGCTCCTCTTCTCCTTCTTCCGGCTCCCAAACGTCTGAGGGTTTCGAAGTCGGGGCAGGGTTTTGCTTGGGATGAGGCTCGGGTGGCTTCGGGGTCTGCCTCTTCCAATTCAGGTGCAGAGGTGATTGAGCCTAATTTCCTTGCCAAAGCTTCTGGGTCCAACCCGTCTTCTTAAAAAGAACGTCACTTTAGGCTCGTATGCGCGATATGGCCAAATTTCGACGTAATTTGAAATGAAATCGACTCACAAAATTGACGTTCTGTTCCGTTTTCTATTTGAGTCGTCCGGTGTACGCGCAGAGGTTATGAGAGGACACTTAAAATTAACGTTTTTCATAACGTTTTGAAACTTTATGAGAATTTCCTGCCCACCTAACCTATCAGAGGACCCTTAACTTACTGTTGTTGAAAAAAAAATCCTAAATTTATTTTCATATTTTTTTCATTTTCAAATTACGTCGAAATTCGGCCATACGGGCAAACGGCCAAAAGCGACGTTCTTTTTAAGAGGACAGGTTGCTGGGTCACCCCAGCAGACCCACTTCTTTGAGGCTTTTCCCCAGGACTCTGCCTTTTCTTCAGGGGTGGTGGGCAGGGAAGAGAGCTCTGCTCCGGGGACTGTGTCGGGTGTTCCGGGGCTCGGGGGAGTATGCTGAGAGCTACTTGGGCTCCTGTTGCTCTTGCTTGGGCATTTATGCCTTCTGGAATGGGGCTGTTGCTGCTGGGAAGGGGGTTTTCATCCACTTCTACCCTTCTCCATTGGTTTTACTTTATTTGCTGGCGCAAATTACACACTCGCGGTGGGCACATCCATCTTTTGGCTTGGATGTTTTGTGGCAGTTTTGTTGTTTATGTTTTGGCAGCCATTTTGCAATGCTGGGTGCACTGCCACGACTGGCCGCCAGGGAGGCGCTACAAGTCATGTTTACATATGGCAGCTGGACATTCGTGTTTGCTTTTTGAGTGTTTTCATTTAGTTCGTGCACTCTTGTTCTTACGAGTGACTCATTTGTTCCCCTTTTGTGTGACATATCTCTGGTTTGGGTTATACCTAATCTACTTTGTTGGTGAGGTACGTGGATTCCTCTGTGTTTCCCTGCTGAGGTGTCGTCGCTTGTTTGGATAAGTTTTTACTTATCTCACTGTAATCCTCTTGTTGTGCTTGCGGGGGCCGCACTTTGTCTCTTAGGGCCCGCCTCTCTTCCGTTGTTTTCTGGGGTGCATGTTTCAGAGCTTCTGGAGCTCCTGTGGTTCTCCATTTGTAGCCTTCACCTCAGCCCTGCCTACTGCATTCCCTTTCCTGCCTCCTCTGCCTCTGGGCAAGTTCTTTTTCTTATCACTGAGGCTCCTTTAGGTACTCGGTTACCGCCGGTGTCCCTTCTGGGTGTTCTACTCGTCTTGAGTCGTGCATCTTTTCCTACCATGTCTTGTCTGCAAGGGCCCATATGACTTTATTTTATCTCTTCCTCAGGAAGTTTTCGTCTTGGAGTTACTTTTATCCCCCTTGGTAAATCTTGTGCTACTTTACACCCATTCATTATTCCAGACGTTGTTGTGCATTCTTTATACGAGGTGTACATAAAATCAATACAGTGGAACCTTGACTTACGAATGCTCCTACTTACGAATTTTTTGAGTTATGATCCCTAATTTTGTCAAAAATTTGACTACTTACGACCTTTGCCTCGAATTGCGACTTTGTTGATACACACATGGGTTGACGGAGCACGTGGTTCCTGGTGGCACGGGTGACCCCGCTTCAGTTTCCCTGACTGCCCGCTTTGTGATGATCGCGTTTGAATTCTTTGTAAAGAATTTCATTGTTTCTGTGCTTTTTTTTTTTTGGTTTTGAACATTGAGGTAATTATTATATATCACACCATGGGTCCCAAGAAAGTCAGTGGTAAGGTTTAACCTAAGAAAACACAAGTGAGGATGACCATTGAGGAAAGACAAGAGAACATTAGTAAACATGAAGATGGTGTGCAGGTTGATGATCTAGTTAGGCAGTACAACAAATCTATGACAACGATAGCCACCATACTTGCTAAGAAAAAGAACATTACGAGTGCTAAAGTAGCAAAAGGCGCATCAATAATCACAAAACATAAAGCACAAACACTTGAGAATGTTGAAAAGTCATTATTAATTTGGATACACAAGAGGTTAGCGGGTGATAGTGTTTCAGAAGCCATCATTTGTGAAAATGCAAGGCTATTGCATGAAGACCTTTTAAAGAAAACCCCTGGAACGAGTGATGCAGAAGTGAAAGAGTTTAAGGCGAGCAGGAGATGGTTTGAGAAATTTAGAAAAAGAAGTGGCATTCACAGTGTTGTGAGAGTTGTGTGTGTTGTGAGTTGGTGGAGGAACACAGTGAAGAACTGACCACTGAAGAACTACTAACCCTCCACAAGGAGCAGCAACAAGAGATGGCTGAGGAAATTTCTTCAGAGGCGGCGGCGGCAATCCAGAATGTCCATTCCTCAACAATTAAGACGTGGTGTGCAGTATTGGAAGAAATGCAAAGTTTTGTTGAAAAAACTCACCCAAATCAAGCTGCAGTAGGCCAATGCCTTAACCTTTTTAATGACACTGTGATGCCTCATGTAGGGAAAACAAGCCTGTATGGAAAGGTTCTTAGTAAAAAAACAAGCAGTAAGCCACAACCAGGTCCTCGTAAGACCCGGTGCTTAAAATGTAGGAGAGAGAGTACCCCAGAGAAGTCATCATTGATTGATGTTATAATGGAAGGGGACGCCCCTTCCAAACAGTAACACCTCTCCTCCTCCTCCCCCCCCTTCCTCACTGTCTTCCATACGCCAACAAGAGTCATCAACAAAGGTAAGCTATAGCTTGTACATACTATAATACAAAAAACATAAGTGTATTATGTATGAAATGTATTTTGAAGTTAATATTTTTTGGTGTGTGGAACAGATTAATTAAATTTACATTATTTCTTATGGGAAAATTCATTTCGAGTTATGATCCATCTCTGTGAATGGATTAAATTCGTAAATGGAGGGGCCACTGTACTGTACTAGTTACCAAACCCAGAGGGAATAACATGGAAGGAAATACAAGAGGTGACTAAGAAAGTAAAATGAGATCCTACTTATACTTAAGGCTAGTGAGGTACTGCAAGTGATTGACAAATATGATAGGGAGCTACTAGGCACAGAATGTATAACTAGTTAAAACTAAAACTGTATGGATATGGAAAATATAGAAGGATGTATTTAAATAAGGACTTGTCCAAAAAACAGGAGAAAGGAGAATAAAAATAAAATTCACATTCTGGGGATGGCACACCTAGCTCACAAACAAGCCTGATACTGAAAGCAGTAATGAATAATGAACAGCAACATGCAGCTGCAGGTCCTCAGCTAGCCAACATATTATAATGGTCAACAATGACTGCAAGGAGCCAATCCTTTCCTTTGCTCCAACATGTAAATGATGTAGAACCCCCACCACCCTCAACCAACAACACCCAAGTAGTACTGAACAATATACTGTACTAGTAATGTAAATGAATGTAGATAGTGTAATAAATAAGTTTGGAGAACTCTAGAAGAGGGTACAGGAGATGCAGGTGCACATCACTGTAATTATAGAAATTATACTATCAAGAAACATGAGAGATGCAGTCATTCCAAGGGGCATTCAAGTAATCAAAGAAGAGAAAAATGAGATGGAGTGGATTTAGCACTTCTATTGAAAATGCTCTGAAGACAGGAAATATATGTGGCATAGCCAATCAACAGAAGTTCATCCTAAGCAATAGGCCTTGGGAGGAGTATGATGATAGCAATGGAAATAGTCTGAAAGTCAGAATAAGGCAGCAATGGTGGCAAGAGAAATGAGATACAATACAAGATCTTAGTACAGTGTTGTCATTTTAAACACATGGAAATTGACAGAATAATGAAGAATCTCTATGGAAGGGATAATATGTAGTGAACAAGGTTAATGGACAAAGGATATGCATGTCCAAAAACAGTATACAGTATAGCAGACAACAAAAGAGGTGGAAAATGAAGAACCCAGACAATGCTAGACCAAGAAACACTCGCCAAGAAAGGGACATGGGAAGGAACAGAAGAAAGCGAGTCTCAAGCAATGTACATTAACATAGATGGGATTGCAAATAAAACAAATAAACTTGGAGAATGGGTACTAGAAGAAAACCCGGACATAATAGCACTCACAGAAACAAAGCTAATGAAAACCATAACAAATGCAGTGTTTCCACAGGACTACAGTGTTGTGAGGAAAGAGAGAGAATGAAGAGGAGGTGGTGGTGTAGCTCTGCTGGTAAGAAAAGGTTGGACTTTTGAGGAGATGGTTATTCAGGGCTGTGAAGGTTTCAGTGACTACATAACAGGTACCATAGCAATGGGAGGACTAAAACTTGTAGTCTTAATTACATATAACCCTCCATCAAATGACAGAAGACTCAGACAGAAATATGATAGAAACAACATGGCCACCATTAATATAATAGAGAAAGCAGCTTCTGTCGCTGGCAGAAAAGGATCTGGACTACTAATCATGGGAGACTTCAACCACAGGAAGAGACTGGGAGAACATAGACCCACATGGAGGACCAAACACATGGAGAGCTAAGCTGATGGACGTGACGCCAAGAAACTTTCTAAGCCAATACATCAAGGGACCGACAAGAATGAGAGAGGAAGATGAACCAGCTATGCTTGATCTGATATTTACCCTAAATAAATGGGATATAAGGGATGTTAAGTTGGAGGCACCCTTGGAAATGAGTGATCACAGTATATTGATCTTCGAGTACCTGGTAGAGTTAGGATTTATCTCCCCCAATAATAGAACTAGGAAACAAAGGGTTGGCATACCTAAAGGGAATTATGAGATGAGAAGTTCCTAAGGGATATACCATGGTTGATACCTGGTTGATGGGGTTCTGGGAATACTTCTACTCCCCAAGCTCGGCCCGAGGCCAGGCTTGACTTGTGAGAGTTTAGTCCAATAAGCTGTTGCTTGGAGCGGCCCGCAGGCCCACATACCCGCCACAGCCCAGTTGGTCTGGCACTCCTTGGAGCAAACAATCTAGTTTCCTCTTGAAGATATCCACGGTTGTTCCGGCAATATTTCTGATGCTCGCTGGAAGGGTATTGAACAACCATGGACCTCTGACGTTTATACAGTGTTCTCTGATTGTGCCTATGGTACCCCCCTGCTCTTCTCTGGTTCTATTCTGCATATTCTTTCATATTGTTCACTCCAGTACGTTGTTATTTTACTGTGTAGATTTGGTACTTGGCCCTCCAGTATCTTCCACGTGTATATTATTTGATATCTCTCTCGTCTTCTTTCTAGTAAGTACATTTGGAAAGCTTTGAGACGATCCCAATAATTTAGGTGCTTTATTGCGTCTATGTATTCCGTATATGTTCTCTGTATTCCCTCTATTTCAGCAATCTCTCCTGCTCTGAAGGGGGAAGTGAGTACTAAGCAGTACTCAAGACAGGACAGTACAAGTGATTTGTATAGTACAACCATTGTGATGGGATCCCTGGATTTGAAAGTTCTCGTAATCCATCCAATCATTTTTCTGGCCGACTCAATATTTGCTTGATTATGCTCCCTAAACGTTAGGTCGTCAGACATCATTATTCCCAAATCCTTTACATGCTGCTTTCCTACTATGGGGCCCATTTGATTGTGTTTTGTACCCTGTATTATGTTTAAGGTCCTCATTTTTACCGTACCTGAGTGCTTGGAATTTATCACTGTTAAACATCATGTTATTTTCTGCAGCCCTGTCGAAAACTTTATTAATATCTGCTTGAAGTTTTTCAATGTCTTCAGTCGAGGTAATTTTCATGCTGATTTTTGTGTCATCTGCAAAGGATGATACAAAGCTGTGAGTTGTATATTTGTCTATATCTGATATGAGAATAAGGAAATGCAGTGGTGCAAGGACTGTACCCTGAGGTACAGAGCTTTTAACTGCGCTTGGACTCGATTTTATATGACTGACTGTTACTCGTTGAGTCCTGTTTGACAGAAAAATGAGTATCCAGCGTCCTACTTTACTGGTTATTCCATTGACCTTATTTGTGTGCTATCACTCCATGGTCACATTTATAGAATGTCTTTGCGAAGTCCGTGTATACCACATCAGCATTCTGTTTTTCTTCTAATGCCTCAGTGATTTTGTCATAGTGATCAAGTAGCTGTGAGAGACACGATCTTCCCTCTCGAAATCCATGTTGGCCTGGGTTGTGAAGGTCATTGGTCTCCATGAAACTGGTGACCTGACTCCTAATCACTCTCTCAAATATTTATTATGTGGGACGTTAGTGCAACTGGTCTAAAATTCTTTCCCATTGCTTTGCTCCACAGACAAAGGGACACAGAACTCAGAGCTAAGTCCGTACAAGACATGATGGACTATGTCACCCAAAAGTATCAGTAAAGTAAACAGGTTTATCCCGAAACAAAGGGAAAAATCCGAGAAGCAAAAGAAGAATCAGTGGTTTAATAGGGCATGTATGGAAGTAAGGAACTAAACAAAAGGGTGTGGAGGAACTTCCAAATAACAGAACACCAGAAAGCAGAGAGAGAGATACCAGAGAACCAAGAAATGAGTATGGTAGTGTGAGAAGAGAAGCAGAGAAAAAAGTATGAAAATGATATAGCCAAATAAAACCAAGACCAAACCAAAGCTACTCCACAGTCACATCAGGAGAACAATAGTGAAAGAATAGGTGATGAAATTTAGAACGGATGAGGACAGGTAACAGAGAATGACAAAGAAGTGTGTGAAGAACTCAACAAGAGTTCCAGGAGGTCTTCACAAAGAACGAGGTGAGGTCCCTGCACTAGAAGAGGTGGCAGTGAACCAGGAGGTCTTGGAAGGGTTCGAAATTATCAGAGATGAAGTCAAGAGACACCTAATGGATCTGGATGTGAGAAAGGCTGTTGGTCCAGATGGAATCTCACCATGGTACTGAAAGAGTGTACAGAAGTGTACATTTGCTTGCCACTCTCCATAGTGTATAGTAGGTCACTGGAGGCAAGAGACCTACCAGAAATATGGAAGATGGCTAATGTAGTCCCAATATACAAAAAGGGTGACAAGCAAGAAGCAATGAACAACAGGCCAGTGTCCTTAACTTGTAAGGTGAAGAAGAAGTTTGTGAGAAAAAATCTAATAACACATATGGAGAGAAGGAACTCGTGACAAACCACCAACATGGGTTCAGGGAGGGTAAATCTTGCCTCACTGGCTTAACAGAATTCTATGATCAGGTGACAAACATTAAGCAAGAAAGAGAAGGATAGACAGACTGTATTTTCTTGGACTGCCAGAAAGCTTTTGACACAGTTCCCCATAAGAGGCTGGTACATAAGCTGGAGAAACAGGCAGGAATCACTGGTAAAGTGCTCCGGTGGATAAGGGAGTACCTAAGCAATAGGAAGCAGAGAGTTATAGTGAGGGGGAGACCTCAGATTGGCATGAAGTCACCAGTGGAGTCACACAGGGCTCTGTACTCAGACCTATGCTTTTTCTGATATACATAAGCATCTCCCAGAGGGTATAGACTCATTCCTCTCAATGTTTGCTGACAATGCCAAAATTATGAGAAGGATTAACCACTGCACTGCTCTGCATTAAAATATGATACTCATGGTGTGCCGAAAATAAATCCTTTCCAAAAAATTATTTTCTCTTCATATATTGTTAAAATGCAGTCTCTGATCCCGAGAAACTAAAAAATAATATTGTATGTGACATACTTTAGCCGCGATGGAGCTGGGAAGTTGAGCATACAGTATTATGGGCCCTGAGCGATGGAGCGCTCAAGGTCACTAGGCCCCGCCACCCCGAAAGTGGCAGTTCCTGTGAATATAATGTTTTACAATTATTTTAATGTTTCTCATTCGTTTCTTCTCTGGTTTTATGCTGTAATATTATACAAAAGTGTGTAATTAGTGGAATTTATATAGAGTAATTCAATGTGTGGAACATCGCTATGCTCAAAATTATGGAGCTCGTATATGTAGCATGTATATTATATTCTATGATCAATCAGTGTTTTTTGTGGTTATTACACTATATACACACATTGTATATACCTATCTACATATGTGTTCACCGTAGCAAACCACTAAGTTGGCATGGTGAGCCAAAAAAACAAGAGTGGGCTGCCACACCCAGCCAGCCCTCCCTCACTCCAACACCTAACTCGCCAACATTACTCCTCCCACAATACTGTTTGTGATGTTATTACACTACATACACATATATATATAACTATCTACATGTTTTATTCACCATAACTGTACAACTAAGCTGGAATGGTGTCCAAACAGTATAATGGCCACTGCATGACAAGTCACACAACAGGTGACATCCTCACTCACTCCCTCACCTAAATGGCTCCTCCAAAAATAAGCCTTTTGCTGTTATTACACTCTATACACACACGTTATATATAAGTATCTAAATTTTTGTTCACCATAGCAAATCACTAAGC
Organism: Procambarus virginalis; assembly: GCA_020271785.1. Lineage (NCBI taxonomy): Eukaryota > Metazoa > Arthropoda > Malacostraca > Decapoda > Cambaridae > Procambarus > Procambarus virginalis. Next base: position 11,480,302 of record WNGS01021324.1, read on the forward strand.
TGTTATGGTTATTCCAGACAATAACATGTTGCCACACACCAGCCAGCAGCCAATGCCACCTCTCCCTCCCGCCACACCAACAGTACTCCTCTCCCACTGCTAATTCACATCGCTAATTCTCACCACAATCCTGCTATTATCACAATCCTGGTCAATAAATCATGTAAATGAATAATTTTCCACATGTTTATTTTGTAAAGGAACATGAGAAATTGTTTGAAGAATTTTAGATGGATGAAATAATGGCAGTGTGCTGTGGCTAGCGCTGTGAACATCTTGAACAGCATTTATTCACTGATATCTGAACATTGTACACAGTCTTTATTACAGTCAGGGTCTTCTGTAATACTATCATGCTAAATAATACCAGATATATATATTTGGAAAATTGTAGGCGATGCTGCAGTCAAAAGCTGAACAGCAATGCTGTTAGCTCATGCTGTGTGCACCAGCCTCGGTTGCTCACTCAGTACTGAGGCCTTCACACCCGGGAATGTTGCCCATGACTTAAAAAAAAATGGCGTCTGTTTAGGAGAGCCCTGAGGAAGCTGATGTGAACCCCGTGTAACCGCGGGAGTTTTGAATGATACGCTATACAGTACCTATAAAATCCCCGAGGCACGTTGCGCACCACCAGTCGAGAGCCTCAAGGCGCGTTGCTCAGTGCAGTGGTTAAGACAGAGGAGGACTGCTTGAGGCTTCAAGAAGACCTGGACAAACTGAAGGAATGGTCGAACAAATGGTTGTTAGTTACAACCATTTGATACATTACAATATATTTGGGAGATGAACTTCAAGAGTCAGAGAGAAAGACTTGGGGGTTGATATCATGCCAGACCTGTCCCCTGAAGCCCATATCAAGAGAATAACATCAGTGGCACATGTCAGGTTGGCCAACATAAGAACGGCCTTTAGAAACTTGTGTAAGGAATCATTCGGAACTTTGTATACCACATATGTCAGACCAATCCTGGAATATTCAGCTCCAGCATGGAGTCCATATCTAATCAAGCATAAAACCAAACTGGAAAAAGTTCAAAGGTTTGCCACCAGACTAGTACCTGAACTGAGGGGGTATGAGCTACAACGAGAGGCTACGGGAATTAAATCTCACATCGCTGGAAGACAGAAGAGTTAGGGGGGACATGATTACCACATACAAGATTCTCAAAAGAATGGATAGGGTAAATAAAGACAGGCATTTTAACACAAGGGGACACAGGCAGAAATTGAGTGCCCAAATGAGTCACAGAGATATTAGAAAGAACTTTTTTAGTGTCAGAGTAGTTGATAAATGGAATGTATTAGGAAGTGAGGTGGTGGATGCAGACTCCATACACAGTTTCAAGTGTAGATATGATAGAGCCCAATAGTCTCAGGAACTTGAACATCAGTTGATTGACAGTCGAGAGGTGGGACCAAAGAGCTGGAGCCCAACCCCGCAAGCACAACTAGGCGAGTACTTGGTGTTTACCCAGAGTAAAGTGGATATAGAGGGGAATAAGATATGAGAAATTATTTGGTGAAATTATTTGTATTAATTATTTATTTGAACTACTGTATCTAAGCATGAAGACCTCATCTTCAGAAGGACACATAGTATCTGCTTTGGAGAAAGTTCAACACCGTAACAAAAATCATCGCAGAACTAAGTTGACTCTTACTGCAGGAATGGTTCAGGGCCACAGGGCAAACAACACTGCAAAGCAGATACAACAGGGCTGATCTCATCAAAATTTTTAAAATACTGAACAAGTTGGAGGATATTACTCCAGACCACTTCTTTAAAAGGTCAAATGTAACCCAAGCAATGGATAACACCTTCAAGTTCAACAACAATGTAGGACATAAAACAGGAGGTGGTTTTTCATTGATAAAGTTATAAACCCATGGAGCTGCCTACCCGCTACAGCCATAAATGTCTTGTCATTACTGCAGCTCAAAATCCAGTTGGGAAAATTCTCAGGAAAAATAGGGGGGAGGGGGGGAACCTTTGGCAAGCTGCCAAATTCCTGTCCCTATTGAGGTCACTAGAGACGGTAACCCTCAGGTAAATTCCAGTCAATTTGAATCTGTTTTAATTTGTTTTACTGTACAGTATTCATGTATTTTTTATGAAGTATTATTATTATTTTTCTAGCATATTTTACTTTACAGAACAGTATATTGTACAGTATTTTCTTTGTAAGGTTTCAAACCATATTTAATCTAATATAGGGAAAAGTAAAGATTATTATCTTTATATAAATACTATAAATACTAAGTAACAGAACTCTATTACTAATTAAACATATAATATTTTGTTGACAAAACTATCTACAGGAAACTATAAATAAATGACATTGACATTTGACGCAACCAAATGCACTTGGCACGAGACATGCATGACCAGCACTATTTCACATATAAATACTCCTCTGAGTTTAGCACAAACATGAATGCAAATAACAACTACAGAGCCTGTAATGTTAGTCATAATTGCTTGGTGGATAATGTAGAGTTTGTGGATAAAGGTGAATGAGAAGGGGCAAGAAAAAGGGAGTGTCATGAGAGTAAAAGGAATGTGAAAAAGATATTAATTAACATAAAAAAACCAGCATTGTTTGTAATGAGATGTCATTTTCTGGGTGAGCCCGGGAGGCTCCTCGGAGCTTACCGGGCTGATATGTATGTATTAGACTGTGACATCAGTCGACTGGAGTTCTTTTGCCTACCGGGGACCACGAGCCAGAACTTGGCCCCCCTCAGAGAGGCTACGTGAGCAATGGCCTATGGAAACACCCAAGTGTTTGGAAGCATTCCATGTCTGCCATCAACGGAGTTGGCACCCAGAAAGGAAGGCATAACAAAACAAATCCCACATGGTAAAAATTGCTTCCTAAAAGCCAAACACGGAGGTAGAACTCCCAATCTAAAACAAGCTAACGTCACTAACGCTGTCTCGTCGATCGTCCATGCAGCCCCCCCCCCCCCCCCATGCCGGTCACTCCAGCTATCAGTTCCTCGGCTGATGTTGATTGTAGCGGTTGTCAAATCTGGCCTCTCATTCTGTGCAGTCTCATGCTTTGTGGTGTCTTTCTGTGGTGCGGTACACAGGCCAGGAGTACTTGATCAGTACTGGGGCTGCATGTGCTTAGGGTCAACTTCCCTAAGTGCCCTATAAGTAATGTCCTTGTGTTCTTGGGATTCTCTTCCATAGGGCATTCAGGAACTGCTTCCATAGGAATCTTTTGCTGTTCGGCAATTGCCCGCCCTTGGGGCCAGCTTCCTTCCTTGTGTTTGGCCTTTGGTAGGAAGTGGTATTGTTGCTGGTAGGGGCACAAGGTATTGTGAAGTTTGTCTCCCATTGTACACAGCGGCCAGTTCTGTTCCTCCTGTGGACGTTGTGCTTTTGCAGGGGTTTTCTTTTTCCTTTTTATTTATTTTGCCTGGTGGGGGCCAGGTTCTGGCTCGTGGTCCCTGGTAGACAAAAGAACTCCAATCGACTAGTGCCACGGTCTAATACATACATATCAGCCCAGTAAGCTCCGGGGAGCCGTAGGGGCTCCCCACAGAAAAGTAGCAAATAAAGATATGAAAAATGCAAGAAAATTATCTATAAAATAGAAAGCACCGTAAGCAAGACTGGTGGACATGTAAATGGGAATATTAAAGAATAAATGGACATGATAATAAAGGTGTCATGCACATGACTGGATGCAGTGGTGTGAGAAGAATGCAATACTGTACCATGTGACACCTGATACAGCACTGTACAATATATCTACAGAAAAGCTGAAAAAAGGAATAGTTTCAGGTGTTGAAGTACTGCACTGTATATGCAGAAATGATTTGATGTGGATATTAAAGAATGAGGATGGTGTGTGGAGAATTTGCCAGAAGATATGGAAAATGATAATGTACCAGAGAATTGAAAAAAAGAGCAGGTGTACTAAAAGGAAGAACAAAGTGAAAAGAAATACTATATAGAGGCATTAATTAACTAAGTGTTGTGAGCAAAGTGTATTTCAGGATAGTGATTGGAAGAGCCCAGGAAATTACAGAATTGATCCATGATGAACAAGGTGGGGTTCTGTGGAAGTTGTCATTGTACAGAATCAGATATTTGCATCGACAAGTTATGGAGAAGGCAAGTGAGAAAGATTGTAAGGTGTGCATAATAACACTTATCAATTTGGAAAAGATGTAGGAAAAAAGATTTTATGAGAACGCTTATGGAGAGATAAGCATATATGGAATTGGCAGAGTTGTTGAATGTGATGAAAAGTTTTTATATATAGTAAGTACTGTAGTCACAAGTTCCAGAAAATATTTTCTTAAGAGTTATGACTGAACACTGATGCAGTATCTCCAAAACTCATAAGCAGTTAATTCACAAAATAATGATATGAAAATGAGACTCCAGTCACAATAAGTAGCTAGGAAATCATTTAACAGTAAACTTTTTTAACACCTTAACTTTTTGTGGGGGGTTAATGTTTTTCTATGCCAGATTAGACTCACTGGGACACTGGGCTGAGGCGGGACCAAAGAGCCGAAGCTCAGCCCCCGAAGGCACTACTAGGCGAGTACCGGGACACGAGTGTCAAGAGCAATTTTCAGGGCCTATCAATATCCAGTAATGTACTATGACGTTGCATAGAATTGCTGAAGGAATAATTGTTCCATGTTCTGTAGCTAGTTTATCAATGCTGTACTTGCTAAGCTAAACAAATCTGGTATTCAGTTCCTAAGTCCCTTGTGTGTCTATGTAGACTTTCCACCACCACTCACAGAATTAATTAAACTAACTAGCATTGATGGAGTGCCTACTCATGTTGGAGAAAGTTTAACACACTTTCAGAAGTAAAAGTCAAGAATGATCTGAATACTAACTCCAAGTATGTAACCTAATTATTGAGAATATGTGGAATAAAACCCCAAGGGGGTAATATGCTACAGTAATTGGTAACAGATCCATAAGGTGCTATACTATCTGGTAACAGATCAATGGGGCGATATACTACAGTATTTGATAACAGGTTTATGGCAGTGATATACTATTTGATAACATAAATTTGATAACATAGTAGGAAAACAGCATGTCAAGGATTTGGGAATAATGATGTCTGAAGACCTAACGTTTAGGGAGCATAACTAAGCAAGTATTGCGTCAGCCAGAAAAATGATAGGATGGATTACGAGAACCTTCAAGTCCAGAGATCCCATCACAATGGTTGTACTCTTCAAATCACTTGTGTTGTCCCGTCTTGAGTACTGCTCAGTACTCACTTCCCCCTTCAGTGCAGGAGAGATTGCTGAAATTGAGGGAATACAGAGAACATATACGGCACGTATAGACGAGATAAAGCACCTAAATTATTGGGATCGACTCAAAGCTCTCCATATGTACTCACTAGAAGGAGACGAGAGAGATACCAAATAATATACACATTGAAAATACTGGAGGGCCAGGTCCCAAATCTGCACAGTAAAATAACAATGTACTGGAGTGAACGACTTGGAAGAAAATGCAGAATAGAACCAGTGAAGAGCAGAGGTGCCATGGGCACAATCAGAGAACACTGTATGAACATCAGAGACCCACGGTTGTTCAACGTCCTACCAGCGAGCATCAGAAATATTACAGGAACAACCGTGGACATCTTCAAGAGGAAACTAGACTGCTTCCTTCAAGGAGTGCCGGACCAACCGGGCTGTGGTGGGTATGTGGGCCTGCGGGCCGCTCCAAGCAACAGCCTGGTGGACCAAACTCTCACAAGTCAAGTCTGGCCTCGGACCGAGCTTGGGGAGTAGAAGAACTCCCAGAACCCCATCAACCAGGTATCAACCAGGTATACCCATTTGGTACTGTAACATTTGCAAACAGGCCCATGGGGGTGCTGTACTATTTGTAAACTGGGCTATGGGGTGCTGTACTATTTGATAACATAGCCATGGAATGCCATATTATTTGAATTCATTTAACAAACCTGTAATTATACAAGACATGCAGTTAATAATCTTTTGTGTCCTGGATAAGGTCAGTAGTTGGCCTATCTTGAGGTTATCTTGAGATGATTTCAGGGCTTTAGTGTCCCCACGGCCCGGTCCTCGACCAGGCCTCCACCCCCAGGAAGCAGCCCGTGACTGCTGACTAACACCCAGGTACCTATTTTACTGCTAGGTAACAGGGGCATAGGGTGAAAGAAACTCTGCCTATTGTTTCTCGCCGGCGCGGGATCAAATCCAGGACCACAGGATCACAAGTCCAGCGTGCTGTCCGACCGGCCGACCGGCTCGGCCTAGGGGGGAGACTTTTATAAGAGTCACAGGCTTCCTGCTGCATACACATGAAACTAACTGCAGGCACTCAACAAAGTCAGTAAGGTTCTGTGCATCACTGTGCAATGGATGAGAGAGAGGGAATTCAGTGTTTACTAGATTGGTATTTGGTGAATGAATATGAATAATGACTCCCAACCTAACCTATGGGATTGTTGATAGATACAGGCTCATGGGGAGCTGGGGTATTAGACAAATAATCAGCATAATATCTCCCAGGTACCTACTTGCCTAGGAGGTAAGTAGGTACCTGGGACATTACTTACCTACCTATAGGTAGGTTAGTAGGTAAACAAAGACACTGGGTGTAAGGAAGTGTACTGAACTGTGTGTCCTGTGTGGAATTGGAGCCGAGGCCATTCACTTGTGAACGAACAACACCAAACTGAACCTTGCCTAACACACAATATACCTGAATTCACCTTAGGGACACCATCTATTTGGTAGCACAACGGGGACAGGAAGCCGGCAGCTTGTAAAACGGCACCCCCATTTTTTTCCAAGGATTTTTTCTAACTATATTTTGAATTGTTGTTTAGTCTTTGCATATAGGGCTCCAGAAAATATATATACAGTATATCAAATGATTGAGGCATTTATTTCAGGCAACCACTATCTTGTCAACCTTTCATTTAGTAAAACTCTTTACATCGACTAAGTCCCGGAAAGTTGCTAGGCCTAAAAAATAAGTCGCTAAAAGCCTACCTCATACTTGGATGACAAGTGTCACCCACTTCCATAGAAACAACAAAGCCTCCTTTGAGAAGTGGTGTCATGCAATAATTATTTGACAAGAATACTAAACCTTTCACAAATAATATGGAGGATGTTTGTACTAAGACAACACCTCCACTGTGGACCAAGACCCAAGCGTTCTCTACCCGTTTATATTCTTATCGAAACCTTCTTTGTGCCACTTTAAAAAAAAAAAAGTGCCACAAATTCTCATTCAATTTATGACACATTACAAACTTAGTACAGAACATTCACTAGTTAGTACATTACAAATAGTACATTACTACAATATTAAGACACTACTTGGAACACAGGTATTTATACAATAAATGTATTGTAATTACTGCAGAAGCTGTGAACACAGCACCTACCCCCCCCCCCCCCCTAGCTACACACTTGTCATGTGTGGTCAGGAAGTGTGATGACAAGTGCCAGTAGTGCCAGGTAAAGGTCACCTCACACCCACACACACACACTGAGGTGCCACAGGTGAGGGTCACCTTTGTCCCTCCCACCCCACGCCCACACTCTCTCTCCCGCCCACTTAAACCCCCTATTACACCCTTGACAAGCTGTGTGGGCGTCTTGACACACACCTCGAGGGGCGAGCGAGGCCACAAGCTGTTGCCTGGCTAGTGGCAGGCCTCGCCCGTGTCACCGGGGGGGAGGGAACTGTCCCCCTTAAGTCACAAAAGCTGTCAACGGCACAAGACAACGCCCCCAGCGGACGGCACCTTTACCTGGTCAATGGCATCCCCAGCGTGTCGGCCAGGAACTGGAACCTGCGGGAGCCCATGTAGAACTCCTCCCAGTGGGAGGAGACCTCAGGAGCCATGGTTAATGGAGAAGAGAGAGATATATGAGGTGCCACACACACACACACACACGCGCGTCTCTACCTCCCCCGGCCGACCCACCACTGGTGCCTCCCGCACGCCACACACCACAAATACTAATGATGCTACTAGAGCTGCCTCTTATTATGCCACTCTCCTCTCTCTCCCGCCGTCTCTCCTCGCCTCTATATATCACTGTATGCTCAGGAAAAAACACATTGTAATTAATGGTGATGTAGCATTATAGGCCACTGCTAAAATATACCACATAAAACTTGGCCGCAACGCTGTGCGTATTAGTGGTTTTAGGCATAGTATTTACTATAGCTCTATCTAGAAATACAACATTAAGTTTGTAACTCAA
>WNGS01021324.1:11490589-11522190 GCA_020271785.1 Procambarus virginalis
CGGACATTTATAGCAAAAAATTGGACTTATAATTAGTTTTATACAACCATTTAATGGCAAATATTGTATACAGAATTGTATTATACCAGAAACTACATTAAATGATAAGTATGATACTGTACTACATATGGTTCAATTGCATTATATATTAATACTCGTATCCTGGTTAATCAAGTACAGTATCTCCCAACATAAGCATTTTATACAATAATTTGATATACAAATTTGACTTCATTCTGCATAATTTTTCTTCTACAGCCAAAATCCTCTTGAATGCCATTACCTACCCTATTCCACCTCCCTCTTCATTAGAAACACTCAACCCATCCATCCTGTACAATATATAAATGTTCATCACAATAATAGTACAGAATGAATATTTTAATGATTGGTTTCCATTGTGAGGGACATGAACCCTCTTAGGCTTATTCAGGTTCCCCCCCCCACCCCAAGACCACTATATGTACTAACATTTCACAGGATGCAACCCACAATAGTTGTCTAACTCCCAGGTACCAATCTACTGCTAGGTGAACAGTGGTACCAAGTTTATACCTCCACACTAAAATATATGTGAATCAACCAACTAGACCATTCACTTCTAAGCCAGAGTACAGTGAGTACTAAACTACAGGTGCGGTTATATATGAAGGTAGCTGTATGTGGTGGTGCCGGGCTAAATCTAACTCCAAATTGTACAGTAATATAAATTGTAATGACAATGTCTGCGTGCCAAGCTCTTATTATAACTTCCACCAACGTGTAGCAACTGTAATACAAGTAACACAGTGCATCCTCGTTCTATCGAACCCCACTCTATCAAATTCCCGGAAGATCCAAACAAATTTAATTCGGTACTAAATGTTCAGCGGAGCATACAAATGTACGATTAGGCGAGGACTGTTCGTCCAAGCGGTCGCCCAGACCGAGCTTCGGGAGGTGGCTGTCATCAACTATGATTCACCAAAGTGTAAACAGTTATACAGTGTTTTATTATGCTTACTCATTGTTTCCAGGGAGACGTGGTTGAAGGATGATAAAATGTTATCAGGGGTCATTGGTGAGAGTTGTTGTCAGGGAGGACAAGTGGTGTCAGTACTGTAGTTAGGTTTATTGTCAGGAGGCAGGTGGTATCAGTGGTGGAAGTGGTCAGGGAAGGCAGGGAGTGATAGTGGTGTCAGGGGATGGACTTATAATTAGTGAATACCAATTATGGTATTCACCACTGACAACACAGGCGGTGTCAGTGGTGGAAGTTATCAGGAGGCAGATGGTGTTAGTGGTGGAAGTTGTCAGGGAAGGCAGGGAGTAATAGTGGTGTCAGGGATGGACTTATAATTAGTGAATACCAATTATGGTATTCACCACTGACAACACAGGCGGTGTCAGTGGTGGAAGTTATCAGGAGGCAGGTGGTGTTAGTGATGGAAGTTGTCAGGGAAGGCAGGGAGTGATAGTGGTGTCAGGGAAGGCAGGTGGTGTCAGTGGTGGAAGTTATCAGGAGGCAGGTGGTGTTAGTGATGGAAGTTGTCAGGGAAGGCAGGGAGTGATAGTGGTGTCAGGGGAGGCAGGTGGTGTCAGTGGTGGAAGTTATCAGGAGGCAGATGGTGTTAGTGGTGGAAGTTGTCAGGGAAGGCAGGGAGTGATAGTGGTGTCAGGGGAGGCAGGTGGTGTCAGCGGTGGAAGTTATCAGGAGGCAGGTGGTGTTAGTGGTGGAAGTTGTCAGGGAAGGCAGGGAGTAATAGTGGTGTCAGGGGATGGACTTATAATTAGTGAATACCAATTATGGTATTCACCACTGACAACACAGGCGGTGTCAGTGGTGGAAGTTATCAGGAGGCAGGTGGTGTTAGTGATGGAAGTTGTCAGGGAAGGCAGGGAGTGATAGTGGTGTCAGGGGAGGCAGGTGGTGTCAGTGGTGGAAGTTATCAGGAGGCAGATGGTGTTAGTGGTGGAAGTTGTCAGGGAAGGCAGGGAGTGATAGTGGTGTCAGGGGAGGCAGGTGGTGTCAGCGGTGGAAGTTATCAGGAGGCAGGTGGTGTTAGTGGTGGAAGTTGTCAGGGAAGGCAGGGAGTGATAGTGGTGTCAGGGGAGGCAGGTGGTGTCAGTGATGATCTCTGGCCTGAGTTATCAGCTAATTGGCAACACTTGGCTGCTGCCTATATGCTGTACTCATTGTCTGCTTTTCAACAAATTAGCTGAGAAAATGTTACCATTTTAGTTGTTTCTAACACATCACTGTATCATATGCCATAGTCAAAATGAAAAATTCAAAAAATTTAATAAATGGTGGTGTAAGTGGTGAGGGGATATATTAGGGAGGGGAAGGGAGTGGGAAGGCATCAGGGTAGAAAGGGCAAGTTGAGACGCCTCCTCCAGGTCTGCTGGCCTGAGTGACCAGCCGACTTCTGCACCACATGGCTGCCTCAATACTAAACTCACTCGCTGCTTTTCACAGAATTAGGAGAGAAAATGTTACTATTTCAGTGGCTTGGAACATATCGCTCTATCATATTCCATAGTCAAAATGAAGAATTCATAATAAATGGTGGTGTAAGTGGTGAGGGGAATGTATTATTGGGGGTGGGAAGGCAGCCTCTACCTGTCAACATTTGTACTCATTAATATATACTGCACTTATATGTATATTACTTTGTGTATTCCATATTTATATTAATACAGAAATAATATTTCATTTAGCTGTCAGTAGAGGCAGGTAGTGATAGTGGTGTCAGGTAGTGATAGTGGTGTCAGGAAGGCAGGTGGTGTCAATGGTGATGTTGGCAGGAGAGACAAGTGGTGAAAGTTGTTGCCAGGTTGGCAGGTGATGTTAGCAGTAAATGTTACTGAAGGCAGGAAGTGTCTGGAAAGGCAGGTGGTCTCAATGGTAGGGGATGGTGACAGCAAAGTCTGGTGGTTGAGGATGGTGTCAGATGTCTGGTGTCAATGGTGGAGGATGGTGTCAACAAAGTCTGGTGGTGGGGGATGGTGTCAGAAGCCTGTTGGTGTCAGTGGTGGGGGATGGTGTCAGAGAAGTCTAGTGGTGTGGGATGGTAATTACCTAAGTGTAGTTACAGGATGAGAGCTGTGCTTGTGGTGTCCTCTCTACCCAGCACTCTTTGTCATATAAAGCTTTGAAGCTACTGACGGTTATGGCCTCCACCACCTTCTCACCTAACTTGTTCCAACCATCTACCACTCTGTTTGTGAAAGTGAATTTTCTTATATTTCTTCAGCATCTTTGTTTAGTTAGTTTAAATCTATGACCTCTTGTTCTTGAAGTTCCAGGTCTCAGAAAATCTTCCCTGTTCTTGAAGTTCCAAGTCTCGGAAAATCTTCCCTGTTCTTCAAGTTCCAGGTTTCAGAAAATCTTCCCTACCGATTTTATCAATTCCTGTTACAGTGGTACCTCGGCTTACGAGTGCCCTGGTTACGAGTTTTTCGGGTTACGACCAGGATTTGCTCGGAAAATTTGTATCGGGATACGAGGGCATTGATACGTGTATGGGCCGACTAGCTCATGGTGGCACGGCGATCGCCACTCAGTTTACCAGTGCCTTGTGTCCAGTGACTATCCCACCTCAATTCTCCACCAGGATTTACAGTGTTTTGTTGGATATTTGGCCATTTGAACATAAGTTATTATATATCTCGCAATGGGTTCCAAGAAAGCCAGTGGTAAGGTTCAACCTAAGAAAAGAGTTGTGAGAAGAGGCAGTAGAGAATGTCCCTTCTTCATTAAAAAAATGTGTGAAGTACAGAAAGAACTGCAAAGTTTTGTTGAAAAAACTCACCCAGATAAAGCTGCAGCAGGCCGTTGCATTGACCTTTTAAATGACAATGTGATGTCTTACTACAGACAAGTGTTAAGTTAACATGGAGGGAAAAAAGTGTCTTTAGACAGATTCTTAGTAAGACAAGAAAGCAGTGAGCAACAAGCAGGTCCTAGTGGTATGCAGGCAAAATGTGCCAGAGTGCACACCAGAGAAGTCCTCACTGCCTGATGTTATAATGGAAGAGGACGCCCCTTCTAAACAGTAACACCTCCTCCTCCTCCCCCCCTCCTCACCATCTTCCATACACCAACAGCAGTCATCAGCAAGGGCAAGTAATAACTTGAACATAGTTTTGTAGTGTAGATTTCGATGAATTAGGTAAAAATTTAGTTTGAGGAGAGGTTTTTGGGTAGTCAGGAATGGATTAATTCATTTCCCATTAATTCTTACGGGGAAATTAGCTTCGGGTTACGAGTTTTCGGGTTATGAGCCGTCTCCAGGAATGGATTAAACTCTTAAACCGAGGTACCCCTGTACTATTTTATACGTAGTGATCATATCACCTCTTTTTCTTCTGTCTTCTAGTTTTGGCATATTTAATGCCTCTAACCTCTCCTCGTAGCTCTTGCCCTTCAGTTCTGGGAGCCACCTAGTAGCATGTCTTTGCACCTTTTCCAGTTTGCTGATGTGCTTCTTAACACTATCTGTAATTCTGGACCGGACTCACGTCCATTATTTTTCTCTTGAATCCTAACTTTGGACCGGACTTGCGTCCACTACAAAAAATATTTGTATAAAATTCATTTTTTATCCAATCGACCTAGGAATAGTATCAAAATAAGCGCCTTTAGAATGCGCACAATTTGATACCAAAATGAAAGATGTAACATGAAACTTGATGTCCGAACACTTATATGATTATAAATAGGTTTTTGGTCAAAATTTTAAAAGATTTGTTAAAAATCTAATTATTGTGCTGTTATGTCGGGACTAGTTTTAAAATGCACGCCTTTATGTCGCGAACAATTTGATACCAAAATGAAAGATGTAACACAAGAATTTATGTCAGAACACTGGAAAGATATAAATAATTTTGTGATGATGAGTTTCCAGAATTAAAATATTTGTTAAAATTCCAGTTATTGCTCTATTATTATGGGACTAGTTTTAAAATATGCGCCTTTTTATTGCGAACAATTTGATACCAAAATGAAAGACGTAACACGAAAATTGATGTTATCAAACTGAACGAGTATACACATTAGGTTGCAGTGTACAAATTGGTGCTCGGTCACGGGTAACTTTAGGCTTTTCTGCGGGGAGGCACTCCAGACTTTTGTACATTATATTCATACACATCTGTAGGGAATTTATTTGCCAACACAATGATACCAAAACGAGCAACGTAGCACGAGAATAAAGGTGAGAAAAATGGAACAAGTATGCACATTTTACTGATTTTGTGCGCTCATGGGTAACTTTTGCTGACTTTAGGCTTTGCTGTTGGGAGTCACGCCAGGCTTTTGGACATTATATTTATACACACCTGTAGGGAATTTAATTGCGAACACAATTATACCAAAACGAGCGACGTAGCACGAGAATTTAGGGAGAAAGCTGAAACGTGTAAACACATTTAGGTGTCACCGCGCACTTACCCTCACGCTCGCCCGCACGCTTGGTACATGACCCCTAAGTTGACCGCGCACCTGCCCGGTGACCGATAGTGTTAAGATATGGGCACCACACAACCGCTGCATATTCTAGCTCTGGCCTAACAAAAGTTGTGAACAATTTCTTTAATATTTTGCCATCCATGTATTTGAAAGCAATTCTGAATTTAGAAAGTGTGGCATAGGCTCCTCGCACAACATTCTTTGTGTGGTCCTCAGGTGATAGTTTTCTATCTAGAACCACCCCTAGATCCCTTTCTTTATCAGAATTTTTTAAAGATTTCTCGCATAATTTATGAGTTGTGTGAGGTCTATGTTCTCCTACTCCACATTCCATAACATGGCATTTATTCACATTAAATTCCATTTGCCAAGTGGTGCTCCATATATTTTTTGTCCAGGTCTTCTTGAAGGGCATGACAATTATCCAAGTTTCTTATCCTTCCTATTATCTTAGCATCTTAGATGGCATCTTATCTTAGATGGTGTCAGAAGTCTGGTGTCAGTGGTGGGAGATGATGTCAGAGAAGCCTGGGGTGGTTGGGGAAGGTGTCAGATGTCTGGTGTCAGTGGTGGGGGATGGTGTCAGAAATTTGGTTGGGGATGTGTCAGCATAAATTTCTGACTTCTCTGACACCATCCCCTACCACCAGACTTCTGACACTATTCCCCACTGCCAAACTTCTGACACCATCCCTCGCCACCAGACTTCTGACACCATCCCCCACCACCAGACTTCTCTGACACCATCCCCCACCACTGACACCAGACTTCTGATACCATTCCCAACCACCAGACTTCTGACACCATCCCCCACCACTGACACCAGACTGCTGACACAATCCCCACCATGTATTAATATGGTAGTAAATTTTTTATTTTTTTTTTTTGAAGAAGGGGCCGGACGGATGGAACAAATTCCGCACTGGAACAAATCATTTAAGTGAGGAGACACTGTATAGATCCTCAAAACTTCTCAGAAGTTTCATTATAGGCAGTTAGATATGAACCTGGAGCATACCTGGAGAGGGTCTCAGGAGTTAATTAAATTAAATACATTACTCAGGAAAAGTACATACATAATTGATTTACAAACATAAAGTTGGATTTATAGATAGAGCTAGTACATACAATACCTAAAGCCACTAATACGCATAGCTTTCAGGCAACGTTATTTGTTGTTCTATAAGTTCTTCTATTTCCCGAGCCTGGCCTGAGACCAGGCTCGACTTGTGAAAACTTGGTCCATGGTCCAACAAGCTGTTGCTTGTAGCGGCCCGCAGGCCCACGTATCCACTACAACCTGGTTGGTCCGGCACTTCTTGCAAGAACTTGTCTAAGTGCCCCTTGAATACATCTACCTTTGTTTCAGCAATGTCTCTGATGCTTGCTGGGAGGGTGTTGAATAGCTGTGGACCTCTGATGTTCAGACAGTGCTCACTGATTGTGCCTATGGGACCTCTACTCCTCACTGGTTGTATTCTGCATTTCCTTCCATATCTTTCACTACAGTATGTTATTATTCTACTGTGCAAATTTGGGACCTGGCCCTCCAGTATTTACCATGTACAGTGGGGCCTTGACTTACGATGCTAATCCATTCCTAGAGATGGATCGTAAGTTGAAATATCATAAGTCGAAGCAATTTTTCACATAAGAAATAAAGGGAATTGAATTAATCCGTTCCCCACCCTCCAAAATATTAACACAAATACATTTTATACTGAATACAATGTTTTTTTTAACTACAATACAGTACCAAAGTTTATCTTACCTTTATGGAGGGCTCTTGATGGGGTATGGAAGATGGTGATGAGGGAGGAGGAGGAGAGTTGTTCCTGTTTGGAAGGGGAGTCCCCTTCCATTATCACATTAGGCAGTGATGTTTTCTCTGGGGTATTCTCTCTCCTACATTTTGCCTGAATACCACTAGGACCTGGTTGTGGTTCAGTGCTTGTTTGTCTCACTACAAATTTGTCAAGAGACATTTGTTTTTCCCTTCGTTTTAACAATTGTCTGTAATGATGCATCACAGTGTCATTGAATAGGTTAAGGCAACGGCCTACTGCAGCTTGATTTGGGTGAGTTGTTTCAGCAAAGGTTTGCAATTCTTCCCATGCTGCACACATTTTCTTAATTGTTGAGGAAGAGACATTCTGTACTCTTGTTTCTGCTCTATGGTCATCCTTACATGGGTTTTCATATGTTGAGCCTTACCACTGACTTTCCTGGGACTCATGGCATGATATATAATAATTACTTTAATGTTCAAAATGCAAAAAATCACCACAAATGTGGAATTTCTTATAGGCGCGATCGTCACTAAGCGGGCAGCTGTAGTAAACTGAGGCAGGTCGGACCGGTGACCGGGAACCACGCACACTCGGTCGACCCGAACGTGTACCAACAAATATCGTTAGTCGACGACACCATCGTATGTCGAGTCGCATTTTTGGTGAAATTTACATCGTAACTCGAAATTATCATAAGTCGGGGCAATCATAAGTTGAGGTGGCACTGTATATATTATTTTATACCTTTCTCATCTCTTTTCCAGATGAGAAAATCTGACATTAACATTTTGAGAGCTTTGAAACAGTCCCATAAGATAACAGGTTATCTTGAGATGACTTTGGTACTTGGCATCCCCACGGCTCGGTCTTCGACCAGGCCTTATTTTTGTTACACACCCCCAGGAAGCAACCCGTAACAGCTGTCTAACTCCCAGGTATCTATTTACTGTTAGGTGAACAGAACAACAGGGTGAAATAAACTCTGCCCACTTGTTTCTGCCTCCACCAGGTATCGAACCCAGAACCACAGGACTTCGAATCATGAGCACTGTCCACTCAGCTGTTAGGCCCCCTTTACTCAGCAAGTTAATTATGGTGGCAATACGCACAGATAGCAACAAAATAAATATATTTGGACGAATGTAGTAATACAAGAGTTTGAAGGTGAAGTTTGACTATCAACGGTGTAACAGCATGTCGGTCAGTTGAATGTTATGATGTACACTGATGAATGTCGATGGTGCTGAAGATCTGCAACATATCTAGAGCATCTCTCACTCTCACTAAGAGGTTCTGTGACTACACTTGGGTTCTAGGTACATGCTCTCCAGCTGTACCTAGAAGAGGGTATGATATCACAGCCCATCCTCCCATTTTTGGTACTACAGTACTGTACAGTACTGTACTATGCTTATAGTAACAATAAGGACCATAGTAAATATATAAGTATATACCGATGCACAACAAAATTAGAAAGTAGAAATCAGCACTATTGAGTTAGACAAAGCAGAAAACTATTTTTTGCTTATGTTGTTTGACAAACTAAGTTAACCTAACCTAACCTTCCTAGGTCTAATACGTACACGATATATGAGGCCTAATATAGTACATGTGTGTGCTATACTAGGCCTAGGAATATTTAAGTTTGATTTATTTTTTAAAGAATTCCTTACTAGTCAGTATACTATGTACTATCTAAATGCTAAGTACAGTACATATGAATTTGTGACTATTGATGAACTTCACAATAGGTCCTATCTTAACAGGAGGATGGCTTGGGTATCACTACTCAACCCGTCCTCGCAAATTCGTATAGTCAATATTGACTTACGAATTTGCGAGGACGGGTTGCACTACTGGGCAGATCATTTGCTCAGCTGTTTACTGCATTGTTTGTTTACTTTGTGAACTTTGCAGTTGTCTATTTTGTTTCACTCTCTTTGAGTTAGTCTCTTCAGTGAGTGATTGTGAATCCCCTCCTCTATGTGCCTATGTGGGGAGGCTAGATTCTGGCCTCTGGTCTCCAGTAAACTATTTAAGGACTCCTACGGCCATTGTGACAAATGTGTGAAGGTATTTCAGTGTGTTTAGCAACAGGAAACCAAAGTTCAGCCCCTCCAGAAAAATTAAATTATAGAAAATTAACCAATAATATTGAACGGTATAAGGTATGTAGTTTCCCGCCAAAATGCTGACCCCCACACAAAAGTCAAATTTATTCTCAAAATGGCCAAAATGTGGCCACAATAATGTTATTACTGTATTTCCCGTGGGGACATTACACATGAATTATGTGTTTCAAGTCATCATAAAGCAGCATTCTAAAGATTACCGGAAACAATGCAGGGGGAAAAATATCTTTTATTATATATCAAAATCTGTCAGATCACACTATACAGCACATCTTTTGTATAATTGTGGAAATTCTCTGAGCAAAAGCAACCACAACAAAGTAACAAGTGACCTGGAGCTGGGCGAGTTAGGGAACATGTGATAGTGTGGAGCAAGAGCACTCTCTCACACCTTATTACATTACTCTACACGAAAGACCTCACCAAAATTTATCCAGCAAGTGGTGGTGCTCAGCTGTGGGCCAGTATGAATGGAGCAGCAGCTGAGCAGTTAAGTAGTTAATCAAGTGAGCAGCAGGAGATATGTAGTCCATCCAAGAAACTGCAAGCTTGTGCTGGGAATACTTATCACAATTATTATGCCAGGGTAAGTCTCGTGAATCACGTAATAAAAATAAAGTTCTTTCATATGTTATTTTTGGTGTACATGTATAATTTGGTGTAAAAGCCTCTCACCACATACAATATACAATTTTTTATTGCTGCCAAAAAAGAAACTGGGTATTCACTCCCCCATAACATGGTTTGTACTTGGCGCATTCCTCAACATAAAACTTAAACAAATCCTTACACTAACTAGCTTCATTTCAATAACAGAATAAATTAACATTAATCTGGATTAAATTTATGATGATGATCAAAGCATCTGCAAAAATTATCTAGTAAAACGTAAACAATGAACCAAGAGAAAATAAAAATGGTGTTTGTCTCAGGTTGGGGACCAGATACATGTTGCTACCCTTACATAACTTTGCAGGATGAATGGTCTTTGTCTGGGGAAGGTCATAAGTGGGGATGGGGTTGAGCTTCATGGATTCCTTTTTCTTTATATTGCAAACTAGATTAATTTTCAATCTCACTATATACCAGACTCCAACTTCCCTAAGAATCATCTGTTATTTTCCACATGATTTAATGTTAATGATCTTGATAGTGGTGAAGGGTAGGGAAGCTGGTGAAGGGTAAGGAAGCTGGTGAAGGGTAAGGAAGCTGGTGAAGGGTAAGGAAGCTGACGATGGGTAAGGAAGCTGACGATGGGTAAAGAAGCTGACGATGGGTAAGGAAGCTGGTGAAGGGTAGGGAAGTTGGTGAAGGGTAAGGAAGCTGACGATGGGTAAGGAAGCTGATGATGGATAAGGAAGCCGACGATGGGTAAGGAAGCTGACGATGGGTAAGGAAGCTGACGATGGGTAAGGAAGCTGACGATGGGTAAGGAAGCTGACGATGGGTAAGGAAGCCGACGATGGGTAAGGAAGCTGACGATGGGTAAGGAAGCTGACGATGGGTAAGGAAGCCGACGATGGGTAAGGAAGCCGACGATGGGTAAGGAAGCTGACGATGGGTAAGGAAGCTGACGATGGATAAGGAAGCCAACGATGGGTAAGGAAGCTGACGATGGGTAAGGAAGCTGACGATGGATAAGGAAGCCAACGATAGGTAAGGAAGCTGGTGAACAACAATAATAATTAGTGAAAATTATAACAGTAATGAGGACAGCTGAGTGGAGTGTAGATTATTAGAGTTGCAGATTATGCGAAGATGATAATGGTGAATATGGTTGTGAGTAGTTAAGACGGTGCCAGTGAGAGGGAGCGAATTACCAGGGTAAAGTGCCAAGCCATTAAGACTACTGTATAGCACTTGGAAGAGGGGGGTCAGGATAAGGATTTGGGATGAGACGAGGGGAAGGAATGGTGTCCAACCACTTGGACGGTTGGGGATTGAATGCCGACCTGCATGAAGCAAGACCCTCACTCTACCATCCAGCCCAAGTTGTTGGGCGGCGCCAATGAGAAACACACCATATATGGGAGATGGTTACAGTAAAGATGGTCATTTGGAGTGGATTGATATAGTGATGATGCTTGTGTAGTGAAGATGGTTATAACAATAAACATTTAGAAGAATAAATGACCCAACCAGGATTCGAACCCATGAAGTCCAGTAAAAATAATTGTCAATGTAAAGAATGTGCCCCTTGTTTAGCAGTTGTTCCATGGGTGTCTTGACCACACTGCCAGAAAACCTGTGAGAATCTTAACAGGCACATCTACGTCTATACTGTAATATAATATCATATATCCATCACTATTCCAGTTTCACAATCACAAAACACAAAGAATTTGAGGCCAAAACAGTGCCGTTTCAATGGGATGTACTGCTTGAAAGCAAGATGTCCCCCTTGAAAATAACTAGAGACTCATTTTGCACTTTGCAAAGTTAATCATTTCAATCCATATATGCATTGTTTTCAAAGTGTAGGTACTTTAGAAGTACATATCAGGAACCTGAACCTGTCTTGTGATATGTACTTGTTCAAAACAGGGCTTGGAATAGTGCTGTCTTTGTTCCAATAATCCTGTATGACATTGTGCTTCAGGCAATGTTTCATGAGCATACACAGAGCAAAGAACACATACAATTCAGTCACAGTGGTGCTTTCCCAATGTATCATACGTGAAGCAGGTAATAAGCCACCTGCAGCAAATTGCACTGCCTACCTGATGGTTTCGCCAATAAGACGTTGCATGACTGGCTCATCAAAATAAGCCATAAAATATTCACTTTCACTCATTTCTTCATCCGTATACGGGAAAGTGGGTGCAACACTAAAATCACCATTATCAAATCGTGGTATGTCTGGTACAAAATTATCACAGTTCCCCCCACACGAGTACACCCACGCTCATTGTACCAGCACCGCCACCACAGGTGTCACCACCATGGGTGTTACCACTATGGCTCAGTTTTCTTGCACCAAACCTCCGCTGGCCAGGAGATGAAGCTCTTCTACCTTTTACACTAGTAGGGCAACCAGGGCACGTAGATATAGAGGGCACACTATCTTCAGTGTCGTCATTGGTGGAAACACAGTGACGCTTGGCAGGGTGTGCTGTTGTGACAGCAAATCTCCGACTAGTAATCCCACCATGGTAGCCGTGAACACTCGGTTCATCTATGCTACTTGTATCAGAAGTAGATTCACAAAACATAGGAAAAGATTCAACTATACTATCACTTTCTTCAGGTACAGCAGATGACATAGGTGGCAATAATACTGGCAAGGGCGATGACCTGGGAAGCCGCAACACAACTCGCGCTACCCCTGTACTGAACACGCTCGCTGTATCCTCCTCATCCATATCTGTATCACTTGTATCTGATACTTGTGTCAGGTCTTCATCAGGCCTTGGTTCCTCAATATCACTACCTTATCTTCATGAAACAATAAGTTCTGAATTTCAACTTCAAACATTGATTTTTCATCACCACATCTGACAGGGGACTAGGAGCTGGAGGCACATTCGTCCAACATGGTTACTCACTCAAAACTGAGCCTACTTGCAGCCCTGGGACATGCTTGGATTTCTTTTCAAAATGGCTGCCGCTTACGAGAGGCCACAGGCCTCCATCTGGTATCCAAACTACAGCATGCATGTTTTGAATCTTATACCCTAACACTGGACATGTCGGGGTGGAGCACCGCCACACCCCACAATATATCGGGGATTGCAGTGCTGTTGCTAAGGCATGGCTTGATCAGCACTTACCTCAAAACGTTATTGAGGGACCCCTCCCAGAAACAATGATATTGGCCATAAGATACCAGAAAGTAACAAAAAACTAATTGTTGCAAATTTTCAAATGCAACGGATTTTTTACTAAAACGTTTGAGGGCGGTCTAGCATGAACTACCAGGTAATCCATATGAGCAGAGTTCAAGCATCCTAGTTATAAAATCAGAAACAGGTAATTACCTAAGTGAAGTTACAGGATGAGAGCTATGCTCGTGGTGTCCTGTCTTCCCAGCACTCTTTGTCAACAGTATAACACTTTGAAATTACCGACTGTTTTGGCCACCACCACCTTCTCACCTAACTTGTTCCAACCATCTACCATTGTTTACAAAAGTGAATTTTCTTATATTTCTCCATGCTTTGTTTCGTTAGTTTAAATCTATGACCTCTTGTTCTTGAAGTTCCAGACCTCAGGAATTCTTCCCCATCAATTTTATCGATTCCTGTTACTATCTTGTACATAGTGATCATATCGCCTCTTTTTCTTCTAGCTTCTAGTTTTTGCATATTTAATGCCTCTAACCTCTCCTCATAGCTCTTGTCCTTCAGTTCTGGGAGCCACTTAGTGGCTTGTCTTTGCACCTTTTCCAGTTTGTTGATGTACTTCTTTCTTAAGATATGGGCACCATACAACCGCTGCATATTCCAGCTTTGGTCTAACAAAAATCGTAAACAATTTCTTTAGGATCTCTCCATCCATGTATTAAAAGCAATTCTGAAGTTAGAAAGTGTAGCATAGGCTCCTTGCACAATATTCTTAATATGGTCCTCAGGTGATAGTTTTTTATCTAGAACCACCCCTAAATCTCTTTCTTTATCAGACTTCTTTAAAGATTTCTTACATAATTTATAGGTTGTGTGTGGGGTCTTTGTTCTCCTATTCTACATTCCATAACATGGCATTTATTCACACTAAATTTCATTTGAAACAATGGAAGTGTAATAATCTGTGAGTGCATACTTTACTGTGAGTATTTGTAATAGCATATTTAATATAAAAATTAAGTATGGAGAAAATAAACAGAAAACATTATAACGTATTAAAACTTATCTTCTTTTTTCTTCTTCAGTACAAGACTCATTTGCTTGAGAATTAAAATTGCCTTTATAGTCATCAGATTATAACATAAAACACAAATCTGCTCTTAAGAACTCCCCATAATAATTATAAAGTTGCAATGAACACAAAACTGATGGGTACAATGTATCTGATGCATTTAACAGTAGGCTACTGCATTGGGTTATATAATGAGGTAAAATTGGAGGAATATGGTTACTGCGTAGCTTGAACTGTACAGTACTGTATTGGATATGCAGCGCCGTCTTGCCAACACAACAGCAGATACAATACCCATCAGAAAACATACAGTCGAGTTCAAGCTGCGTGAGGCCAGAAAACAAAGAAGCATCTGCATAAATTAGTTGTTTAAAACAAAATTAAACTGCACGACACTGGATGTGCTCATGCACAAGATTTGTGCAATCATAATTTTAAGCAATCACGACATCATATTGGTGCATCAAGCCCACATATTCATACGGGACAGGTGGCACACTCTTCCTGCATGATTACTCACCATTATCTTCTGTTTAACACACTATAGGATTACAGTCTTGCATCATAGCACCTCCCAAGCATTTTGCTCTTAATTATATACGTGTATTTTGTTAGTGGCTGAAAAGTGGCATTAGTATTTGGCATTAATGTATAAACATGTGCTTCAGTGAGACAGGCGTGGAATAAGTGGTAATTTAGACATCTCCGGAATGTATCCGCATTTTATCCATACTAGGTTACCTTCTCTGCACAAGTCTTTCCAGGAATACAATGAGGGTTGACTGTAATAGGGAACAAGAATATCAATTGGTAGGATTCAACATGAGAGAAAGAAAATAGGGTAAAAATTCTCACTACTTGTTAATTTACCATGCATAAGATCACATCCTGATTCAACACTTACAAGCTTAGAAGATATTAGAAGGCCCACAGAAGCATACTAGATCCTGCAAGGCCTAGAGAGAGGACAGAAGGGAAGTCAGTGTACAGAGCAGCCACACCCACCAATGACAGTGATACAGAGAAAACATTTAATAAGACACATAGCAATGGTATAGGTCTAATTAACTGTGCTGACATGACACACCACAATATATGCTTACAAAATACTGTGTGGCTAAAAGTACTGTACTAAGTGGACACCACAGATGCACAGAGTACAGTACACACACACACACAAACACAGACACTACAAGTACTACTGTATATACAAACTCCACAGGCTGTGTTACACACAAAAAATTACAGATGTCTCACTACTCTACATAAACTGCACAGCATCATTTAAGAAGTCATAAAATGCACCTAACAACTAGGGCATGATCAATCTTAACTCGCCTATGGATGAAGCAATTACTCAACTACAATATACAAAGGACAATCCACTTAGATTGTTCAATTGTAAAATCAGGTGTGCTTCAATTAAACATTCACAATCCACATACTGCCAACCTGTAGGGTAGTTACTTCAGAGTCAACTAAGGCAGGCCTTTCATTTCAGGCCTTGAAAAATATTAATTATTATATTATATATATATATATATATATATATATATATATATAATATATATATATATATATATATATATATATATATATATATATATATATATATATATATATATATATATTATTTATTTAACAACTGGGCTATACAAAAACATGAGTAATAGCTCCTGCCCATCCCTATGTCGAGTAGGCTCAACCACGTAGAAAACATAACAGAGGCTTTGCACTGTTCAGTTCTTATATAATTTAATACTGTACATGCTTTTAACATAGAAATTGATGCAAGTAGCTACTGCAGCACCTCCTGTATTTAATTGAAGATACTGTATAAATAAATAAATAAATATATATATATATATATATATATATATATATATATATATATATATATATATATATATATATATATATATATATATATATAGAGCTGCTTTGACAAGACACTAATCAGACTGCAATTGCTCATTGGTTCCACCCTGCCTAAAAATATGAAAACTGATATATCATAACATCCAAATAAACTGGCTATTATATACAAATAAAACAGGACACAAAATTAAAGCATTACACTATTAGCACTGGGTAATGCTGCTAGATGCTTCCATAACAAAAAAAATGTTAGTAACAAAGAGCCTAAATACTGTATATTACCTGTAAATTTCTTAATTTCATGCCAGTAGAGTAATCTTTCGTTCAGTTATTAAGTCAGGGAAGAGAACAGATGCAAGAAGGAGCTTAAGGAATTTGGCAGACTAATAAGGTAGACAAGAAACAGAATGGAGTTAAGGAGTAGATAACAGAACTGAGGAAGGGAACAGGCAGGTGAAAGGGATCAAGTAGCGGGTGGCCTAGATGAGGAAGGAAACAGATAGATAGATATGAGGATGAGGAATGGGTAACAAAAGCTGAGAAAGATATCTGAAGCAATATGCACGCATTAATATTCTGTATCTCTTAAATATCAGAGTACCAGTAGAGCCAGGTCAAGGTCCAGTACTGCACCCTGTAAAACTGGTTTTCATGATAAAAAAAAGTACTAACAAACTTACAACTACTCTGTCTACATAATACAGCATAAAATACAATATGCTATCTTTTTAATAGAATAACTGCGGAGGATAAAGTTACATAACTTAAGGTTTAAACTATAAATACTGTACAAAGATATTAAGCAAACAATTTCAAGACACTTCAAAACATTTTCAAGAGAATGATGATAGCCAAAAAAATAAAAAAATGCATGTATTAATATGACAAACTGGAAAAAACTGTTACAAAGCAACATTATAACAATCCTGCAGAGGAAAGATTCTAGATAAGATCACAGTCTGTAGCACTGCGACAGAACATTATCACTATAAAGATGGAATGGAAAAAAACCAGCGTTGACAGTAATGAAATGCCATTTTCTGGGCGAACCCCGGAGGCTCCCTGAAGCTATCCAAACTGACATGTGCAATATTAGTTTGGGGGGTCATCAGTCACGGGAGTTCATTGTGCCTACCAGGAACCACGAGCCAGAACCTGGTCTCCTCAGAGAGGCGCAGGGAGCAATGGCCTATGTGCACTCTACATTTAGAGTATGTCATACTTGCCATCGACTGGGGAGGACATCCAGAAAGATAGGTGAAACAAAAACCCACTAACTGATTAAAATTGCAACCTAAGTCCGAACAAAGCAAAAATAACTCTAGCTTCCTAGAGTTATTTTACCTAGGTGTACCTAGCTTCTCATTAGGTACACCTAGGTTGTGTTGGTAGTCTTCCTCTGTTGCCCTCGAGGTTTCATGACTGCTACTGGTGGTCAGTTTGCCTGCTAATAGACAGGGTTCAATCGGCTCAGCTAGCCCAGTGCCTGGGTTTCACGAAGGGCTTACTCACCCATACGGGGCCTGGAAAACCCCATTGGGCTTGGGGTTACCATGAGCGTGTCTTCCGAGTCCTCTCTCGCCTTGTGCAATGTTGAAAGTTGTTCGCTGCCCCTGCCTCAGGGAGACGATCATCCGTACTGCCTCCGTCATGCTGTCTGATGGGTCGGTGACACCTACAACTCAAAGTTTTGCGGGATTTGTTCTCTCTGCTTGTGCTCCGGTTTACCCATTCTTTGTCTGAAGATCTCGGGGTCAGGCGGTGACTGTGTTGCATGCTAGATTCTCTTTGTTGTAATGGGCCAGGTTGGTCGCCCAGTTGGAAGCTGCAGAACTGCCTCGTTTGGGTTTTTGGCCATGATTTGGGGGAGTTGGTCGCTTTGTCCTTGGTTCAGTCCGCAGCCCTCCCGCTTCCTTCTCAGGTTGGCGTGATTCACCCTGCTCCTCTTCCCCTTCTTCCGGCTCCCAAACGTCTGAGGGTTTCGAAGTCGGGGCAGGGTTTTGCTTGGGATGAGGCTCGGGTGGCTTCGGGGTCTGCCTCTTCCAATTCAGGTGCAGAGGTGATTGAGCCTAATTTCGTTGCCAAAGCTTCTGGGTCCAACCCATCTTCTTAAAAAGAACATCACTTTAGGCTTGTATGCGCGATATGGCCAAATTTCGACGTACTGTAACCCCGCGATTATCCGGGATTCGAACATCCGAAAAACGCCTTTATACGGCCAAAATCGCAATCGGATAAAGTTATCACAATATCCGGCCAAAATAGCCACAGGAACCGGATTAACGAGAGTTTGGACGGATAAAATTTTGGGGCCCGGTTAATGTCCTGCCGAAATTACACTATCCGGTCAGTTGCCCGGATGATCGAGTTTTTTTCCGTATATGAAAACATGAGGCGGGCCATACGGTATTAATCCCGTCTGCCCGTGACTCGAGGCGCATGGTGTAGGAGGGGGGGGGTGGGTGGGTGGTGTCGGGAGGGTGGGAGGAGAGCGTCGGGAGGGACCACCTGTGTACAGGAATTACCATTAATTTTAGAACAATTAATCATAGCCAAAAACAAATGAAATAAGTACTAGTAATTATGTAATAACAAATAAATAAGTTTTCTAAAAGCAATGTGCACAGGCTGAAGTTTCCTTAAAAAATATTCTCCTGGCAGCCTACGTAAGGTGCTATAGCTGCCCCACGCCAAGTGCACCTGTCCAACACTGGTCAACCCATGTGCGTCTGTCCCTCGTGTTATACACAGTGCTGCGCCATTAGTGAAATATTTTTTTAAATAACTTTTTTATTTTAATAGTAACTTTGAACATTTTTGGCCAAGACTATGTCTGGTAGCAGCATCAATCGTTCTGTAGGTGTTAAGAGGAAGAAGGTTGTCCTGGCAATTAAAGACAAGTTACGTGTTGTTCAACCAGTGAGGCGTCACAGGCAGCCAAATGCCTTCAACAAGTGAGGCGCCACAGGCAAGCCAAGCGCCTTCAACAAGTGAGGCGCCACAGGGCTAGCCAAGCGCCTTCAACAAGTGAGGCGCCACAGGGCTAGCCAAGCGCCTTCAACAAGTGAGGCGCCACAGGGCTAGCCAAGCGCCTTCAACAAGTGAGGCACCACAGGCAAGCCAAGCGCCTTCAACAAGTGAGGGCATGCAAGCGCCTTCAACAAGTGAGGCGCCACAGGGCTAGCCAAGCGCCTTCAACAAGTGAGGCGCCACAGGCAAGCCAAGCGCCTTCAACAAGTGAGGGCAAGCCAAGCGCCTTTAACAAGTGAGGCCTCACAGGCAAGCCAAGCGCCTTCAACCAGTGAGGCTTCAGCAGCTGGCAGTCAAAACTAACTTTGCTTAATGAACTGTACAGTAATTTTAAGTGTTAATTTTAGTGTTGTGTTAGTATAGGTTACGTAAATTTTTAACAATTCCTAACTTCAAGATGTGTGGCATCAATCAAGAAGACGAACACCAACAAGGTAAGTTGAGGTTTCTAGTTGAATATCTAATAATTATATGTGGCAAGGCAATTCAAATTATGTTGTTTGTAGTATAAAAATTGTTGGAAATGGTCACTTTTGGACTCGTAGGTGAAAAAGTACCATTATCCGAAAAACGTGATAATCCGGTTGGGGGTCCTTCCCATATAGTCCGGATGATCGAGTGGAGACAGTAATTTGAAATGAAATCGACTCACAAAATTGACGTTCTGTTCCGTTTTCTATTTGAGTCGTCCGGTGTACGCGCAGAGGTTATGAGAGGACACTTAAAATTAACGTTTTTCATAACGTTTTGAAACTTTATGAGAATTTCTTGCCCACCTAACCTATCAGAGGACCCTTAACTTACTGTTGTTGAAAAAAAAATCCTAAATTTATTTTCATATTTTTTTCATTTTCAAATTACGTCGAAATTCGGCCATACGGGCAAACGGCCAAAAGCGACGTTCTTTTTAAGAGGACAGGTTGCTGGGTCACCCCAGCAGACCCACTTCTTTGAGGCTTTTCCCCAGGACTTTTCTTCAGGGGTGGTGGGCAGGGAAGAGAGCTCTGCTCCGGGGACTGTGTCGGGTGTTCCGGGGCTCGGGGGAGTATGCTGAGAGCTACTTGGGCTCCTGTTGCTCTTGCTTGGGCCTTTATGCCTTCTGGAATGGGGCTGTTGCTGCTGGGAAGGGGGTTTTCATCCACTTCTACCCTTCTCCACTGGTTTTACTTTATTTGCTGGCGCAAATTACACACTCGCGGTGGGCACATCCATCTTTTGGCTTGGATGTTTTGTGGCAGTTTTGTTGTTTATGTTTTGGCAGCCATTTTGCAATGCTGGGTGCACTGCCACGACTGGCCGCCAGGGAGGCGCTACAAGTCATGTTTACATATGGCAGCTGGACATTCGTGTTTGCTTTTTGAGTGTTTTCATTTAGTTCGTGCACTCTTGTTCTTACGAGTGACTCATTTGTTCCCCTTTTGTGTGACATATCTCTGGTTTGGGTTATACCTAATCTACTTTGTTGGTGAGGTACGTGGATTCCTCTGTGTTTCCCTGCTGAGGTGTCGTCGCTTGTTTGGATAAGTTTTTACTTATCTCGCTGTAATCCTCTTGTTGTGCTTGCGGGGGCCACACTTTGTCTCTTAGGGCCTGCCTCTCTTCCGTTGTTTCCTGGGGTGCATGTTTCAGAGCTTCTGGAGCTCCTGCGGTTCTCTATTTGTAGCCTTCACCTCAGCCCTGCCTACTGCATTCCCTTTCCTGCCTCCTCTGCCTCTGGGCAAGTTCTTTTTCTTATCACCGAGGCTCCTTTAGGTACTCGGTTACCGCCGGTGTCCCTTCTGGGTGTTCTACTCGTCTTGAGTCGTGCATCTTTTCCTACCCTGTCTTGTCTGCAAGGGCCCATATGACTTTATTTTATCTCTTCCTCAGGAAGTTTTCGTCTTGGAATTACTTTTATCCCCCTTGGTAAATCTTGTGCTACTTTACACCCATTCATTATTCCAGACGTTGTTGTGCATTCTTTATACGAGGTGTACATAAAATCAATACAGTGGAACCTTGACTTACGAATGCTCCTACTTACGAATTTTTTGAGTTATGATCCCTAATTTTGTCAAAAATTTGACTCTACTTACGACCTTTGCCTCGAATTGCGACTTTGTTGATACACACATGGGTTGACGGAGCACGTGGTTCCTGGTGGCACGGGTGACCCCGCTTCAGTTTCCCTGACTGCCCGCTTTGTGATGATCGCGTTTGAATTCTTTGTAAAGAATTTCATTGTTTCTGTGCTTTTTTTTTTTTGGTTTTGAACATTGAGGTAATTATTATATATCACACCATGGGTCCCAAGAAAGTCAGTGGTAAGGTTTAACCTAAGAAAACACAAGTGAGGATGACCATTGAGGAAAGACAAGAGAACATTAGTATACATGAAGATGGTGTGCAGGTTGATGATCTAGTTAGGCAGTACAACAAATCTATGACAACGATAGCCACCATACTTGCTAAGAAAAAGAACATTACGAGTGCTAAAGTAGCAAAAGGCGCATCAATAATCACAAAACATAAAGCACAAACACTTGAAAATGTTGAAAAGTCATTATTAATTTGGATACACAAGAGGTTAGCGGGTGATAGTGTTTCAGAAGCCATCATTTGTGAAAATGCAAGGCTATTGCATGAAGACCTTTTAAAGAAAACCCCTGGAACGAGTGATGCAGAAGTGAAAGAGTTTAAGGCGAGCAGGAGATGGTTTGAGAAATTTAGAAAAAGAAGTGGCATTCACAGTGTTGTGAGAGTTGTGTGTGTTGTGAGTTGGTGGAGGAACACAGTGAAGAACTGACCACTGAAGAACTACTAACCCTCCACAAGGAGCAGCAACAAGAGATGGCTGAGGAAATTTCTTCAGAGGCGGCGGCGGCAATCCAGAATGTCCATTCCTCAACAATTAAGACGTGGTGTGCAGTATTGGAAGAAATGCAAAGTTTTGTTGAAAAAACTCACCCAAATCAAGCTGCAGTAGGCCAATGCCTTAACCTTTTTAATGACACTGTGATGCCTCATGTAGGGAAAACAAGCCTGTATGGAAAGGTTCTTAGTGAAAAAACAAGCAGTAAGCCACAACCAGGTCCTCGTAAGACCTGGTGCTTAAAATGTAGGAGAGAGAGTACCCCAGAGAAGTCATCATTGATTGATGTTATAATGGAAGGGGACGCCCCTTCCAAACAGTAACACCTCTCCTCCTCCTCCCCCCCCTTCCTCACTGTCTTCCATACGCCAACAAGAGTCATCAACAAAGGTAAGCTATAGCTTGTACATACTATAATACAAAAAACATAAGTGTATTATGTATGAAATGTATTTTGAAGTTAATATTTTTTGGTGTGTGGAACAGATTAATTAAATTTACATTATTTCTTATGGGAAAATTCATTTCGAGTTATGATCCATCTCTGGGAATGGATTAAATCGTAAATGGAGGGGCCACTGTACTGTACTAATCAAACCCAGAGGGAATAACATGGAAGGAAATACAAGAGGTGACTAAGAAAGTAAAATGAGATCCTACTTATACTTAAGGCTAGTGAGGTACTGCAAGTGATTGACAAATATGATAGGGAGCTACTAGGCACAGAATGTATAACTAGTTAAAACTAAAACTGTATGGATATGGAAATATAGAAGGATGTATTTAAATAAGGACTTGTCCAAAAAACAGGAGAAAGGAGAATAGAAACCAAATTCACATTCTGGGGATGGCACACCTAGCTCACAAACAAGCCTGATACTGAAAGCAGTAATGAATAATGAACAGCAACATGCAGCTGCAGGTCCTCAGCTAGCCAACATATTATAATGGTCAACAATGACTGCAAGGAGCCAATCTTTCCTTTGCTCCAACATGTAAATGATGTAGAACCCCCACCACCCTCAACCAACAACACCCAAGTAGTACTGAACAATATACTGTACTAGTAATGTAAATGAATGTAGATAGTGTAATAAATAAGTTTGGACAACTCTAGAAGAGGGTACAGGAGATGCAGGTGCACATCACTGTAATTATAGAAATTATACTATCAAGAAACATGAGAGATGCAGTCATTCCAGGGGCATTCAAGTAATCAAAGAAGAGAAAAATGAGATGGAGGGATTTAGCACTTCTATTGAAAATGCTCTGAAGACAGGAAATATATGTGGCATAGCCAATCAACAGAAGTTCATCCTAAGCAATAGGCCTTGGGAGGAGTATGATGATAGCAATGGAAATAGTCTGAAAGTCAGAATAAGGCAGCAATGGTGGCAAGAGAAATGAGATACAATACAAGATCTTAGTACAGTGTTGTCATTTAAACACATGTAAATTGACAGAATAATGAAGAATCTCTCTGGAAGGGATAATATGTAGTGAACAAGGTTAATGGACAAAGGATATGCATGTCCAAAAACAGTATACAGTATAGCAGACAACAAAAGAGTGGACTCCCTCACTCCAACACCTAACTCGCCAACATACTCCTCCCACAATACTGTTTGTGATGTTATTACACTACATACACATTATATATAACTATCTACATGTTTTATTCACCATAACTGTACAACTAAGCTGGAATGGTGTCCAAACAGTATAATGGCCACTGCATGACAAGTCACACAACAGGTGACATCCTCACTCACTCCCTCACCTAAATGGCTCCTCCAAAAATAAGCCTTTTGCTGTTATTACACTCTATACACACATGTTATATATAAGTATCTAAATTTTTTTCACCATAGCAAATCACTAAGCTGTTATGGTTATTCCAGACAATAACATGTTGCCACACACCAGCCAGCAGCCAATGCCACCTCTCCACTCCCTCCACACAACAGTACTCCTCTCCCACTGCTAATTCACATCGCTAATTCTCACCACAATCCTGCTATTATCACAATCCTGGTCAATAAATCATGTAAATGAATAATTTTCCACATGTTTATTTTGTAAAGGAACATGAGAAATTGTTTGAAGAATTTTAGATGGATGAAATAATGGCAGTGTGCTGTGGCTAGCGCTGTGAACATCTTGAACAGCATTTATTCACTGATATCTGAACATTGTACACACAGTCTTTATTACGGTCAGGGTCTTCTGTAATACTATCATGGCTAAATAATACCAGATATATATATTTGGAAAATTTTAGGCGATGCTGTAGTCAAAAGCTGAACAGCAATGCTGTTAGCTCATGCTGCATGCACCAGCCTCGGTTGCTCACTCAGTACTGAGGCCTTCACACCCGGAATGTTGCCCATGACTTAAAAAAAATGGCGTCTGTTTAGGGGAGCCCTGAGGAAGCTGATGTGAACCCCGTGTAGCCGTGGGAGTTTTGAATGATACGCTATACAGTACCCATAAAATCCCCGAGGCGTGTTGCGCACCACCAGTTGAGAGCCTCAAGGCGCGTTGCTCAGTGCAGTGGTTAAGACAGAGGAGGACTGCTTGAGGCTTCAAGAAGACCTAGACAAACTGAAGGAATGGTCGAACAAATGGTTGTTAGTTACAACCATTTGATACATTACAATAGATTTGGGAGATGAACTTCAAGAGTCAGAGAGAAAGACTTGGGGGTTGATATCATGCCAGACCTGTCCCCTGAAGCCCATATCAAGAGAATAACATCAGTGGCACATGTCAGGTTGGCCAACATAAGAACGGCCTTTAGAAACTTGTGTAAGGAATCATTCAGAACTTTGTATACCACATATGTCAGACCAATCCTGGAATATTCAGCTCCAGCATGGAGTCCATATCTAATCAAGCATAAACCAAACTGGAAAAAGTTCAAAGGTTTGCCACCAGACTAGTACCTGAACTGAGGGGGTATGAGCTACAACGAGAGGCTACGGGAATTAAATCTCACATCGCTGGAAGACAGAAGAGTTAGGGGGGACATGATTACCACATACAAGATTCTCAAAAGAATGGATAGGGTAAATAAAGACAGGCATTTTAACACAAGGGGACACAGGTAGAAATTGAGTGCCCAAATGAGTCACAGAGATATTAGAAAGAACTTTTTTAGTGTCAGAGTAGTTGATAAATGGAATGTATTAGGAAGTGAGGTGGTGGATGCAGACTCCATACACAGTTTCAAGTGTAGATATGATAGAGCCCAATAGTCTCAGGAACTTGAACATCAGTTGATTGACAGTCGAGAGGTGGGACCAAAGAGCTGGAGCCCAACCCCCGCAAGCACAACTAGGCGAGTACTTGGTGTTTACCCAGAGTAAAGTGGATATAGAGGGGAATAAGATATGAGAAATTATTTGGTGAAATTATTTGTATTAATTATTTATTTGAACTACTGTATCTAAGCATGAAGACCTCATCTTCAGAAGGACACATAGTATCTGCTTTGGAGAAAGTTCAACACCGTAACAAAAATCATCGCAGAACTAAGTTGACTCTTACTGCAGGAATGGTTCAGGGCCACAGGGCAAACAACACTGCAAAGCAGATACAACAGGGCTGATCTCATCAAAATTTTTAAAATACTGAACAAGTTGGAGGATATTACTCCAGACCACTTCTTTAAAAGGTCAAATGTAACCCAAGCAATGGATAACACCTTCAAGTTCAACAACAATGTAGGACATAAAACAGGAGGTGGTTTTTCATTGATAAAGTTATAAACCCATGGAGCTGCCTACCCGCTACAGCCATAAATGTCTTGTCATTACTGCAGCTCAAAATCCAGTTGGGAAAATTCTCAGGAAAAATAGGGGGGAGGGGGGGAACCTTTGGCAAGCTGCCAAATTCCTGTCCCTATTGAGGTCACTAGAGACGGTAACCCTCAGGTAAATTCCAGTCAATTTGAATCTGTTTTAATTGTTTTACTGTACAGTATTCATGTATTTTTTATGAAGAATTATTATTATTTTTCTAGCATATTTTACTTTACAGAACAGTATATTGTACAGTATTTTCTTTGTAAGGTTTCAAACCATATTTAATCTAATATAGGGAAAAGTAAAGATTATTATCTTTATATAAATACTATAAATACTAAGTAACAGAACTCTATACTAATTAAACATATAATATTTTGTTGACAAAACTATCTACAGGAAACTATAAATAAATGACATTGACATTTGACGCAACCAAATGCACTTGGCACGAGACATGCATGACCAGCACTATTTCACATATAAATACTCCTCTGAGTTTAGCACAAACATGAATGCAAATAACAACTACAGAGCCTGTAATGTTAGTCATAATTGCTTGGTGGATAATGTAGAGTTTGTGGATAAAGGTGAATGAGAAGGGGCAAGAAAAAGGGAGTGTCATGAGAGTAAAAGGAATGTGAAAAAGATATTAATTAACATAAAAAAACCAGCATTGTTTGTAATGAGATGTCATTTTCTGGGTGAGCCCGGGAGGCTCCTCGGAGCTTACCGGGCTGATATGTATGTATTAGACTGTGACATCAGTCGACTGGAGTTCTTTTGCCTACCGGGGACCACGAGCCAGAACTTGGCCCCCCTCAGAGAGGCTACGTGAGCAATGGCCTATGGAAACACCCAAGTGTTTGGAAGCATTCCATGTCTGCCATCAACCGGAGTTGGCACCCAGAAAGGAAGGCGTAACAAAACAAATCCCACATGGTAAAAATTGCTTCCTAAAAGCCAAACACGGAGGTAGAACTCCCAATCTAAAACAAGCTAACGTCACTAACGCTGTCTCGTCGATCGTCCATGCAGCCCCCCCCCCATGCCGGTCACT
Organism: Procambarus virginalis; assembly: GCA_020271785.1. Classification (NCBI taxonomy): domain Eukaryota; kingdom Metazoa; phylum Arthropoda; class Malacostraca; order Decapoda; family Cambaridae; genus Procambarus; species Procambarus virginalis. The sequence continues at coordinate 11,517,443 of WNGS01021324.1, forward strand.
CCAGCTATCAGTTCCTCGGCTGATGTTGATTGTAGCGGTTGTCAAATCTGGCCTCTCATTCTGTGCAGTCTCATGCTTTGTGGTGTCTTTCTGTGGTGCGGTACACAGGCCAGGAGTACTTGATCAGTACTGGGGCTGCATGTGCTTAGGGTCAACTTCCCTAAGTGCCCTATAAGTAATGTCCTTGTGTTCTTGGGATTCTCTTCCATAGGGCATTCAGGAACTGCTTCCATAGGAATCTTTTGCTGTTCGGCAATTGCCCGCCCTTGGGGCCAGCTTCCTTCCTTGTGTTTGGCCTTTGGTAGGAAGTGGTATTGTTGCTGGTAGGGGCACAAGGTATTGTGAAGTTTGTCTCCCATTGTACACAGCGGCCAGTTCTGTTCCTCCTGTGGACGTTGTGCTTTTGCAGGGGTTTTCTTTTTCCTTTTTATTTATTTTGCCTGGTGGGGGGCCAGGTTCTGGCTCGTGGTCCCTGGTAGACAAAAGAACTCCAATCGACTAGTGCCACGGTCTAATACATACATATCAGCCCAGTAAGCTCCGGGGAGCCGTAGGGGCTCCCCACAGAAAAGTAGCAAATAAAGATATGAAAAATGCAAGAAAATTATCTATAAAATAGAAAGCACCGTAAGCAAGACTGGTGGACATGTAAATGGGAATATTAAAGAATAAATGGACATGATAATAAAGGTGTCATGCACATGACTGGATGCAGTGGTGTGAGAAGAATGCAATACTGTACCATGTGACACCTGATACAGCACTGTACAATATATCTACAGAAAAGCTGAAAAAAGGAATAGTTTCAGGTGTTGAAGTACTGCACTGTATATGCAGAAATGATTTGATGTGGATATTAAAGAATGAGGATGGTGTGTGGAGAATTTGCCAGAAGATATGGAAAATGATAATGTACCAGAGAATTGAAAAAAAGAGCAGGTGTACTAAAAGGAAGAACAAAGTGAAAAGAAATACTATATAGAGGCATTAATTAACTAAGTGTTGTGAGCAAAGTGTATTTCAGGATAGTGATTGGAAGAGCCCAGGAAATTACAGAAATTGATCCATGATGAACAAGGTGGGGTTCTGTGGAAGTTGTCATTGTACAGAATCAGATATTTGCATCGACAAGTTATGGAGAAGGCAAGTGAGAAAGATTGTAAGGTGTGCATAATAACACTTATCAATTTGGAAAAGATGTAGGAAAAAAGATTTTATGAGAACGCTTATGGAGAGATAAGCATATATGGAATTGGCAGAGTTGTTGAATGTGATGAAAAGTTTTTATATATAGTAAGTACTGTAGTCACAAGTTCCAGAAAATATTTTCTTAAGAGTTATGACTGAACACTGATGCAGTATCTCCAAAACTCATAAGCAGTTAATTCACAAAATAATGATATGAAAATGAGACTCCAGTCACAATAAGTAGCTAGGAAATCAATTTAACAGTAAACTTTTTTAACACTAACTTTTTGTGGGGGGGTTAATGTTTTTCTATGCCAGATTAGACTCACTGGGACACTGGGCTGAGGCGGGACCAAAGAGCCGAAGCTCAGCCCCCGAAGGCACTACTAGGCGAGTACCGGGACACGAGTGTCAAGAGCAATTTTCAGGGCCTATCAATATCCAGTAATGTACTATGACGTTGCATAGAATTGCTGAAGGAATAATTGTTCCATGTTCTGTAGCTAGTTTATCAATGCTGTACTTGCTAAGCTAAACAAATCTGGTATTCAGTTCCTAAGTCCCTTGTGTGTCTATGTAGACTTTCCACCACCACTCACAGAATTAATTAAACTAACTAGCATTGATGGAGTGCCTACTCATGTTGGAGAAAGTTTAACACACTTTCAGAAGTAAAAGTCAAGAATGATCTGAATACTAACTCCAAGTATGTAACCTAATTATTGAGAATATGTGGAATAAAACCCCAAGGGGGTAATATGCTACAGTAATTGGTAACAGATCCATAAGGTGCTATACTATCTGGTAACAGATCAATGGGGCGATATACTACAGTATTTGATAACAGGTTTATGGCAGTGATATACTATTTGATAACATAAATTTGATAACATAGTAGGAAAACAGCATGTCAAGGATTTGGGAATAATGATGTCTGAAGACCTAACGTTTAGGGAGCATAACTAAGCAAGTATTGCGTCAGCCAGAAAAATGATAGGATGGATTACGAGAACCTTCAAGTCCAGAGATCCCATCACAATGGTTGTACTCTTCAAATCACTTGTGTTGTCCCGTCTTGAGTACTGCTCAGTACTCACTTCCCCCTTCAGTGCAGGAGAGATTGCTGAAATTGAGGGAATACAGAGAACATATACGGCACGTATAGACGAGATAAAGCACCTAAATTATTGGGATCGACTCAAAGCTCTCCATATGTACTCACTAGAAAGGAGACGAGAGAGATACCAAATAATATACACATTGAAAATACTGGAGGGCCAGGTCCCAAATCTGCACAGTAAAATAACAATGTACTGGAGTGAACGACTTGGAAGAAAATGCAGAATAGAACCAGTGAAGAGCAGAGGTGCCATGGGCACAATCAGAGAACACTGTATGAACATCAGAGACCCACGGTTGTTCAACGTCCTACCAGCGAGCATCAGAAATATTACAGGAACAACCGTGGACATCTTCAAGAGGAAACTAGACTGCTTCCTTCAAGGAGTGCCGGACCAACCGGGCTGTGGTGGGTATGTGGGCCTGCGGGCCGCTCCAAGCAACAGCCTGGTGGACCAAACTCTCACAAGTCAAGTCTGGCCTCGGACCGAGCTTGGGGAGTAGAAGAACTCCCAGAACCCCATCAACCAGGTATCAACCAGGTATACCCATTTGGTACTGTAACATTTGCAAACAGGCCCATGGGGGTTCTGTACTATTTGTAAACTGGGCTATGGGGTGCTGTACTATTTGATAACATAGCCATGGAATGCCATATTATTTGAATTCATTTAACAAACCTGTAATTATACAAGACATGCAGTTAATAATCTTTTGTGTCCTGGATAAGGTCAGTAGTTGGCCTATCTTGAGGTTATCTTGAGATGATTTCAGGGCTTTAGTGTCCCCACGGCCCGGTCCTCGACCAGGCCTCCACCCCCAGGAAGCAGCCCGTGACTGCTGACTAACACCCAGGTACCTATTTTACTGCTAGGTAACAGGGGCATAGGGTGAAAGAAACTCTGCCTATTGTTTCTCGCCGGCGCGCGGGATCAAATCCAGGACCACAGGATCACAAGTCCAGCGTGCTGTCCGACCGGCCGACCGGCTCGGCCTAGGGGGGAGACTTTTATAAGAGTCACAGGCTTCCTGCTGCATACACATGAAACTAACTGCAGGCACTCAACAAAGTCAGTAAGGTTCTGTGCATCACTGTGCAATGGATGAGAGAGAGGGAATTCAGTGTTTACTAGATTGGTATTTGGTGAATGAATATGAATAATGACTCCCAACCTAACCTATGGGATTGTTGATAGATACAGGCTCATGGGGAGCTGGGGTATTAGACAAATAATCAGCATAATATCTCCCAGGTACCTACTTGCCTAGGAGGTAAGTAGGTACCTGGGACATTACTTACCTACCTATAGGTAGGTTAGTAGGTAAACAAAGACACTGGGTGTAAGGAAGTGTACTGAACTGTGTGTCCTGTGTGGAATTTGGAGCCGAGGCCATTCACTTGTGAACGAACAACACCAAACTGAACCTTGCCTAACACACAATATACCTGAATTCACCTTAGGGACACCATCTATTTGGTAGCACAACGGGGACAGGAAGCCGGCAGCTTGTAAAACGGCACCCCCATTTTTTTCCAAGGATTTTTTCTAACTATATTTTGAATTGTTGTTTAGTCTTTGCATATAGGGCTCCAGAAAATATATATACAGTATATCAAATGATTGAGGCATTTATTTCAGGCAACCACTATCTTGTCAACCTTTCATTTAGTAAAACTCTTTACATCGACTAAGTCCCGGAAAGTTGCTAGGCCTAAAAAATAAGTCGCTAAAAGCCTACCTCATACTTGGATGACAAGTGTCACCCACTTCCATAGAAACAACAAAGCCTCCTTTGAGAAGTGGTGTCATGCAATAATTATTTGACAAGAATACTAAACCTTTCACAAATAATATGGAGGATGTTTGTACTAAGACAACACCTCCACTGTGGACCAAGACCCAAGCGTTCTCTACCCGTTTATATTCTTATCGAAACCTTCTTTGTGCCACTTTAAAAAAAAAAAAGTGCCACAAATTCTCATTCAATTTATGACACATTACAAGCTTAGTACAGAACATTCACTAGTTAGTACATTACAAATAGTACATTACTACAATATTAAGACACTACTTGGAACACAGGTATTTATACAATAAATGTATTGTAATTACTGCAGAAGCTGTGAACACAGCACCTACACCCCCCCCCCTAGCTACACACTTGTCATGTGTGGTCAGGAATGTGATGACAAGTGCCAGTAGTGCCAGGTAAAGGTCACCTCACACCCACACACACACTGAGGTGCCACAGGTGAGGGTCACCTTTGTCCCTCCCACCCCACGCCCACACTCTCTCTCCCGCCCACTTAAACCCCTATTACACCCTTGACAAGCTGTGTGGGCGTCTTGACACACACCTCGAGGGGCGAGCGAGGCCACAAGCTGTTGCCTGGCTAGTGGCAGGCCTCGCCCGTGTCACCGGGGGGAGGGAACTGTCCC